>ML424742.1:4016-70972 GCA_005239525.1 Nicotiana knightiana
ACTCAATATATGGTTGTTTCTTGAATTCTGCATTTAATTGCTTAATTGTCTGGCCAGCAGTTAGGTTTTATACACTATCTATGTTATGCTTGGGAAAGCCGTATATAGATTAGAGAAGAATTGAAGAGAGCGCGATCTTAACCCTTCAGGGGAGCAGATTTGTGGTTAGGATAGGAATATACCCAGTCACCGTGCTTAACTAAACATCGTAATCTTAGTGCGTTCTAATAGATTAAGTTCATAGGAATATAGGCGTTAATCTATTGAGAATAGGCGAGTAGTGCTTCGGGAGAAGGCTATGAGAGCATTTATCGATTAATTAGTAACCATGAGTGAATTATATGAAA
This sequence comes from Nicotiana knightiana, assembly GCA_005239525.1. Lineage (NCBI taxonomy): Eukaryota > Viridiplantae > Streptophyta > Magnoliopsida > Solanales > Solanaceae > Nicotiana > Nicotiana knightiana. The sequence goes on from ML424742.1 coordinate 4,364, forward strand.
GGGAGAGTTAATTAGAATGCAATACGAGTGGTGAATTGATCACAGCCCTAGAATATTTGTCTCTACTGAATACACACAACAATATTCTTGTCACTTTATAATTAGTTAGTTCATAGAATCGTAGTATAAATTAGTTACATTCCTGGATTTTGTTTTGGATCGATTAAATAACAATTAGAGTGATTCAGCAAGTAGTTTACGCAAGTCCCTGTGGGTTCGACATTCGATTTAACATTATATTACTTGCTACAACCATGTATACTTGCGTGTGCGTTTGGGACCAACAGTAGTTTTAGGTTTATACCATGCTTTGTGGACACTGTTATCTGATTTTATTTATTAATTGTATTGAATGGGGCTAAGTTAAGGATTTTAAGATTTCAAAGATTTCAAGTTGAATTTCTTTATTTTAAAAAGAAATCGAGGGATGTTATGATTAATTTGATAAATTATATTTGACCGCATTGCAAGTATATTCCGTGAGCGGGGTGACTTTTTCCACTACTCTCATGGGAGCAGGTTGTTCGCCTCGGCAAATTAATAGATGCATCTATGATTCGTGTCGTTCGCTCCTCAGCATTGCATACAGTTATGTATATGGATATTTGGATCGGGTCGTACGTCCTCGGAATAATTCGTGCGTGATAATAGAACTGGAAGTCCCTTTCGTATTTGGTATTAATTCATTTGTTTGAGAGATTATTCATTTTAAATGAAGGAAATTATTCGGTTCTTAAATTATGGTGAAAGGATTGTTCAGTTATTTCTTATTTTGAGTTTTATTTTTATCTCTATATCATGTTTAATAATAATTTCATAGTATCATATTGTTGGCCCTTAGTAAGTTTCGGAGTCGATCCCTCGTCTCTACTTCTTTGAGGTTAGACTAGATACTTACTGGGTACATATTGTTTATGTACTCACTCTACACTTCTGCACTTAAATGTGCAGGATCTGAGGCAGGTGCATCTGGATATCAGTCCGGCACGCATACTTGACTTACACCTTGAGACTTCACGTCAGCTGCCTTTCCGAGCCGTTCTGCAGCAGCTTGAGTTTTCTTATGCTATATTTTCTTTCTATTTCCTTTCAGACAGTAGACTAGTATTCTTTTGTATATTCAACTAGAATGCTCATATACTTGTGATACAAGGTTTTGGCACACACACTAGTGGATTTATGATTTTGGATTTATTTTTATGATTTCGATCTGCACTCATTTGCTTTCGTTTAATTATTTGACATCGGTAAATTCCTAAGCCTTTTAACAATGAAGAATATTGTTCACTTAGAAAACTTATTAAAAAAAATTAGAAATCACAATATTGTCCAATGTTTGCTTGCCTAGGAACGGTGCTTCGGCAATCATAACCTATAATGAAATCGGGTCGTGACAGTTGTTATACGATAGGCTATCTGGAAATAATTTAGGAAGGTTTAATGTGTTTGTTCAACGCGATCGTGGGGCTTCACCGACGCAATCGCGAAAGGTAAAACTATGTTGGACATTTTTGGAATTGCGATCACGAGGTATTTGACCATGATCGCGAAAAAGGACAACTGAAAGTGTATTATAACATCTAATTTCGGGATTTTGAATTTATTTTCTTTAGTTTTTGAGTTCTTGAAGTACAAGCAAAGCAATTTTGGAGGAGATAAACATCCAAATCTTGAGGGTAAGTAATTTATCTTTGTTTTGATTATATATTTTATTTTTTCATGGATTATTACACCTAAATTAAGATTTTGAAGAGATAAATTGGGGGGATCTTGACTTGAACTTTAGAGAGTGAATATTTGAGATTTGAACATCGATTTAGAGTAGGATTTGAGTGAAATTAGTATGGTTTGACTCATATTCTAATGAGTTGTCGGAATTTGTGAGTTTTATCGGGTTCTGAGGTGTGGGCCTGAGTTTTCGTTTTTTAATGACTTTGAGTATTTGATTAAAGATTCGACATTTATTGTGTGAGTTCAATTCATATGGCATTATTTGATGTTTCTGAGTTGCTTTTGGCTAGTTTCGAGCCGTTTGGAGGTTGATTTGTGCGGGATGGAGCTTCTACAGTATTATTTTGGCTTGCTTGAGGTAAGTATGTTACCTAAACATGGTTGAGGTACTAGTTTCCTGAGTTATTCGTGATACCTACCTATTATATGTGATGTACATATGTGGAGCTAAGCCGATGTGCGCTAGTATTTTCTATGCTTTGGGTAGTATTTAGGCTATGATATACCTTGAATTATTTTTAAGCTTCATGTTGTGATGTTACTGTAATTTGTACCCCTGTTATGAGCTATTTGAGCCATGTTTAAAGTTGCATAGAGGTTAAACCTCATGATTAAGCTTGATAGTTGTTATTTTGTGATGTATTCACGTGATTTGAGTAATGACATCACACTTGCACATACATACACCTTAGCACTTGTACCAGTCTAAGAGTATGAAGTTTGTTATTCTTTGATCATGTACATATATTCTTGTATATCTGCTTTATGTGTGATATGGTTTGGACTGAGCTATAGCACGTGAGCTGTCCGAGCTGCGTTTGGATACGAATTTATCCCCTTAGGGTCACCATCACATATTTCTCTCTTGATGGTGTACACGCGGATTGTGAGAAACTGACAAGTTTTTCTTTGATGTGAGCTCTGGGAGAGCTGGTTATTGGTTTGATTCTATTACTGAGATTCTGATGTGGGCCTTAGAATCATGTTGTGACTTTTATTAGGACCGGGTTACGCGCCGCAATGAATTGGTATTTGGTTACTGCATTTCATCCTTACTTGCAATTTCCTTGGTTGGTTACCTGATTTATTTGCATATCTCCTTATATGCTGGATTGCTAACTGAGCAGAGTACGATACGTAATTGTGTGCACCAAGGTGATTTTATATGAGATTTCATGATTTGATCATACTTCATGTTCTATTCTTGTTGGAATTTTATTAACTTATATAGGTGATTGACGAATATCATTTATAATTCTTGCTTCTATTACCTTGCCGAGGTTATTTATGATACTTGCTGAGCACATGGGGTCGGTTGTACTCATACTACACTTCTTTACCTTGTGTGCAGATCTTGGAGCTGAGATGGTGTGGATGACGGGAGCTGGCACTGAAGATGTACATGCCTTCCGAATATAACTACCACTTCTCCTTGGTAGTGTTAGATTTGAATTCTGGCTATGTACATTCCAAATAAATGTTGTATTTATTTCATACCAGCTTTGTAATTCTAAGTCTTAGTGGCTCGTGACTTGTACTACCAGACCTTGGGATATTGTATGGAATTTCAGTTATTTCATTCGTTGACCACTTTTAGTTCATTAGAAATGTTCATACTGTTATTTGGTTTATCTAAGGGGTTGGGTTAGGTATTATCACGACTAGTTGATTTTTTGATCGTGACAGGCTTCAAGCATTCTCTAAATCTGGCCTGACTCCCAGTACGACAAAGTATAATATTTTTAGTGTTAACATGGCTCCACAAACCATGGAAAACCTATGTGAATTAACGGGGTAAAAAAGAGGGAAGCTTCCATTCAGGTACGTCGGGCGCCAATTGCATCTAAGAAAATATCAACAATGAACTATGAAACGCTCATTAACAAATTGACTGACAGAATCAAAAGCTGGGGATCAAGGCGCGTGTCTTATGCAGGAAGGGTGGAAATGATTAACTCTGTTATGAAGCATATTCACTCCTATTGGGCTTCTATCTTCTTAATCCCTAAGAAAATCCTGAAAAGTATTACTGCTATATGTGGAATCTGCCTATTGGATGGTAAGGTGGCTTCAAATAAAGCTCCACTAGGTGCTCGGGATCTAGTATGCAGACCAAGAAGAAAAGGGGGACTAGGTATACTAGAATGTGTTACATGGAATGAAGCCGCCATATCAAAGTATGTGTGGAACATTGCTCGAAAAGCAGATAATCTTTGGGTTAAATGGGTGGAGCGCATTTACTTGAAAGGGTGGACATATTCTGCAACACAAGAGAGCAACTGGTATTGGAAGAAAATATGTTCTGTCAGAGACAAAGTTGTAGTAGGTTATGTGCAGAATAGATGGCATCTTCAGAGTGGTTACAAATGGCTAAAAGGAGCTCGGATTCTATGCCAATGGAGCAGATGGGTATGGAGCAAGCAAAATATTTCCAAACATAGTTTCATATATTGGAAGTTCATGTGTGAAAGACTCCTTACAAGAGACAGACTTGTAAGAATGGGAATGATCAGTTCCGACAGTATGTGTGTAATATGTGGACAACAATAGGCCGTCAATTCTATGAATTTTCCTTTTCTAAGTCCTGACTTGAGAGAATTCTGAAATGGCTAGGAATCTACAATATAAACAGGGAGGACCAAGGACTGTTGAGGAGAATATCTAGAGCTGTACAGAACAGGACCAGTCGAGGATTTGTTCTAGCAACTCTTACCTATTTCATCATAAAGTTCCCCTGCCCCATAAAGGTTGTAAGAAAGTCAAAGTTGAATGTAAATATAGAGTGACAGAGGTTATGATACCAAGTAAGAATGACAGAGATAGGAGACGGATAGAAGATTTACATAGTATTAGATTTAACGTATAGATAGGGGGATAATTAGAGACATTAGGAGATCTCCATAGTTTTGTTCCTAGTTTTGTCTCTAGTTTTGGCTTTTACTGTTTTACTATTTATTGTGTTTTGTTCGGATGATCAATAAGATTTCTTTCTTTTCACCAACAATAATAATAATAATAATTTTGGGATTTACCAATTGTACACTTGTATCAAATTCAACTACTCACATTGCACCACTTGTACACTCACTACCCTCTCCGTCTGTATGCAAGGTCCTTTTTCCCACCATTCTTCAAGTTACAATAGAATAACTATATATATAGAACAGCCATAATAGCAGTTGGTTATAACAGGTAAAATTTTAAAATCGTATGGTATTGACTTAGTGAAATTTCTTAGAGTCTAGAATGGTAAACTCATCATTACCAATAATTCATATTAGCCCTGGGTTGATTGCTCAAGTTGTCTAAATAAGAAAATCATTAATACACTGACTGGAGAAAATGTAATGAATTAGATTTAGTTTCTCTTGTGCTCATTCACCAGCTAGACTTTCTAAATCTGCTTGACATTGTTTAATTGTCTGGCTTTAACAATATTTTTAGGCATCTATATATAAGCCCCTGCTCCTCATTTTATTTTCCATTTCTTTTTTTGTGTGTGTGTGTGCCCAATATGGCTAGCAAGAAGCATAAGAAGGGTAGCGAAATGAGTGAAAGTGAGAAAAAATCCCTCATTTTGAAAAGAACAACAAGTTTGTTCAAGCAAGCAAAAGAGCTCTCGATTTTATGTGCTATACAAATCGCAATAATTGTATTTAGTCCATGGGAAACTAGTCCTATTTATTGGCCATCTGAAGCTCAAGCTACGGAGATATTCAAGAATTATTTAAAGAACCTCGAGGTTGGAAGGATGAAGAAGTTAATTACACTTGAAACCTACCTCTCAGAAAAAGAGAAGGCCAAGGAGGAAGATATTAGAAAAATGGAGCAAAAGAATGAGGAGATGGAAATGGAGTTCCTGTTCGGTGAAATTGTTAAGGGAAAGAGCATGAATGAACTTGATGTTAGACAAACTAAAGGTTTGTTAAAGCTAGCTGCTCTTAACAAGGCTAAACTTGAGGAAATGAAGAAACAACTAGCTGAGCAAAACTAGAGGTAATGACAACGCTGGAGAGAAGAATGATGAACAATCCGATTAAGCAACTACAATACTTCTGTTTGTTCTACCAATCAACTATAATTCTAATGTTATGTTTGAGCTATTAATTCTATTTCATTACTAAATGGTTAGTGCCCGTGCCCGACATCGCGAGAAACTCGAGAACAAATAAAAAAGCACACTACTCCTCTAAATGTTAGTCAAACATAAACCAGCTTATTACAATTTAATTTTAATATAAAATACAGATTCATATAAGTAAAAAATTCACCTAGCAAGGGTATAGCCACTTTTATAAATTCAAGCACAACCCACGTTATCTATTTACGGAATTTCCCTGAATTTATTTATTGGCTAACAAATGATAGCAAGGAGTTTTTGCTTCAAGAATTCTCTTTGCAGGCACAAAGTCTATTTTTTCTGTGTTTACCTCGATAATGGTTTTAACAATTATATTTGATTTGTGGTTCTAAAAATATTAGATCTATTTTAGCACTAGTTGATTGTTGGGAAGTGACAAGTGCAAGTAATAAAAATGAGATAAGCAAACCGAAGTTATCACAAGGTTGGGCCTCGAGCTGACTGGAACAGGGGGGCTCGAGGTCTAGCTAGGGTAGCAAGTAATGAGCAATCGACGAAGATATAGCGATATTGGGGGCCTCGGGGATAGTCTTTAGCGGCTAATGATGAGCAACAATGAAGAACAATAAATGAAGATAACAAACGAAGAACACTAAATAAGGAGCAATAAATCTGAGAGATAATGTTGAACAAAGAGAGCAGAGAATGTTCTCTTGTATTGAATGTATCATATATGTTTTACAAGAATGATTGGGGTCCCCTTCTAATAGGAGGGGGAATCCCAACATAGTACATGTCTAATTAATGCAGAGAAATACTATTGGTACAACTATATAACGGCTCAATATGGACTTGTACTATTCTTGCAGACCTGGTCAGCTTTAACAACGTGTCCTTGGGAATTTCTCACATTTCCATGATGATCATCGATTGACACTGCTCCGAGGTGGACCACAGTGAACCTCCGATATGCTCCCTCGAGGGGTGTACCTCGGGGTCAAACTTCAAATTCCGCAACGAGCTTCTCGAGGCCGGTCGTGGAGTGCCACAGTGTTCTCAAAATCAGACTCCCCGAGTTTGGCCGTATACAGATAGTTCCCACGTTTCTTAGAATGAAATGATAAGAAACGATCATGAATCCTTGCCTCTTCGAAATCCTCGTTGTGACGTCAACCATGTGAGTTCATTAAATGATGTGATAGAAAGGTTGTACAGGGGTCTTTGTCAACACGGTTCTCAAAAACCTACGAACCGCCATTGGTCGCCTTTTCAACTCCACCAATATGCTTAGATGACTTCTATAAATACTTCATTTCTTTGCCTTTTACATTTTTACAACATCTTAGAATATTCAAATCTTCATCAACAACATCCCGTTTTCACCTACTTTCTGCGTTCATTTCTGCATCAGCTCTCTCTTCTTGCTTTGAAATTTTATCATGGCAAAAACATCTAAGATGGTCCCTCAAAGAGAGGAAGCCCCTTCCTCATCACGCTCGTCCAAGAGCAAACAACAACACCTCCTCGTATTGAGAAGTGTATTCATGGGCCCCTCGAGACATCGTCCGACTTTAAAATTGATAAACCCTCTTCGGTATCGGGCCGATATGAGCCCATATCCCGGTACATTAGTCTAGTGGCCGATGTGAAGAAGGTAAAAATAGATTGCCGCTGGGGGGAGGCGGTACATGTGGAAATCCCTTCACTGGAATAGGGTGTAACTATGCGCAAAGCTGGTTTCCTCAGCGTGTATACGTATCCTTTCACCTTAGGTCCCGTAGATTCTTCCCCCCCCCCAATAGACCATGTGATCCTCAATTTTTTCCGACAATATCGAGTGACGCTTAGGCAAATTTATCCTTCTTTTTGGAGAATCGTCTATTTGATTAGATATTTCTCTAACACGGTCGAGGGTATGCCTTTCACCCTCAATCATCTGATTAGATTGTATAGCCCTCATCTCTATCGAGGGGGCCTAGTCAAACTGCAACGCCGCTCCACCAAAGCATTTTTTGCCAGCATCGATGAAGATAAGGACCGGGGGTGGATGAGTCGCTTCGTTTGAGTCAGGACTTCGGACCTTATCCCTACCGAGAAGATGACATTCCCTAAGGAATGGAATATGAGAGGTAAGTGTCGTTACCCCGAGCATGTTTTATCATCCGAATGCCCTCTTTTTCCCTTTTGAATTAATTCCTTCCATTCTTGAATTGATTCCCTTTTGGTTGCACACCCACCGTGTGGTTCCCTAGCATGGTCACGGACCTCCCGCGCTAGGTTAAACTCTTAGACTCCACCTCCTCATATGACAAGCGCGTTTGGTGTGACTTGGCCAAAACTCGATGAGAGGCCAAAAATCATGGTACGCCCTCACCACTGTCACTTCCAAATTCTTCATAAATAGATTTTCTGGCGGTATATTTGATATTCTTCGCTTCTGCAGGCCTCAGGGAATCCATTTCAATGAGATCGCCTCCTTCTAGCGAAGAGAAGACCCAAAAGCCTGCCACAGGAAAAATGAGAAAGAGAGAGACACCGGAGGAGTCTCCGACGCCAAAGAGGGCTAAGGCTCGAAAGCCTAGGGACGATGCAACTGTCCTAACTCCAGCAGCTTCTAGGAATATTCGTGTCGAGGACGAAGACGATGATGATTTCCCGTTGGTACTTATGGCAAAATGAAGTGCTGACGCTTCGAAGGTTGCTGGGCAGAAGGTTGCCGAATCATAGGTAGCTGATGTGGCTCCACCTCGAACCGAGGAAACCCTCGAAGAGGGTTTGAATGCAGTCCTACAGCCGACCATTGAATAAGATACAACTTGTGCTGATGAGTAATTGGTTGGCGATTTGGAGGACCCAGCTTTGAGACCCTTCGAGGGTGAGAGGAAGTCGCGATAGAGGTAGATGTCATGGGAGATCTTCTATCAAGCCCGTCGTTGTTTCCAGGTAAAATACGGGATGCCCAGAACAGGGAAACTCTCGATGTGGGGGCATCCCAGGGAGAGAATGATGCATTTGGAGATTTTTTGGCCAGTGTTGAATAGGAGCTCGATCTCGACGCCCTAATTATTCTCGAGGAGGCTACGAAACTCCAAAATAGGTATTTTCTTGACATAATGCTTACGCTTCGAACTTTGGTTTTTGTTTTTCTAACTTCTTCCCTTTGTGTTGCAGGTCACGACCTTGTACGACCAGGATTTTTCCAAGCTACGAGACGAACTGACCCATCGTTAGGAGGAGTCCGAGAAACTCACGTCGGAGTCAAATTAGCTAAAAACTATATTCACCCGAAAGCATAAGGAGTTGAGTGGCCTCCAAGAAGGGTTGGATAAAACCCTCCACGAATGGGCCAACTTCGCCGAACAGGTAGTTTGGTATTCATGAGTTTTGCCCTTAGTTATTATAAATTGGTGTTTATTTCCTGATTCAGCTTCTGCAGATTGAGCGAAAGGATGCCTTATCCGAGCAGCTTCGGGAAGAGATTATGGCAAAATATGTCGAGATCCTCGTGCTGAAGCGGTACAAGGATAGCATGGCCTCGGAGAGAGGTACTCTTCGAGAGGAGCTGGCCTCGACTAATTGTCTTCTTCAAGTTGCTAAAGAGGAGGCTCATAAGTATAAGGCGCTTCATACTGAATTGGCTGCCGCGCTGTCCATGGCCAAGTCTAAAGTCGACACACTTTTGATATCATATCGGGAAGATGCAGCTGCAGCGCATGCTCGAGTCATAGAGATCTTTGAAGAAGCTGAGCTCAGGTTTACTCGTGCCCTTGGTTGTGCTCGATTTGAGGCTCGGAGGCAAGCCTTTAAGGAACTGCACACCAAGGGTTTCGACCTCTCTGCTAAGATCAAAGAAGAGAAGGCCTTGGAAGAGGAGTTGACAGCTCCGACCACTTCGGACGAGGGCTCGTCGAGCGGCTCAAGGAGCAGCGACGGCGAAGACTAGGCCACTTTCATTTTTTTTACTTCTTCTTCTTTGTATGTGGGCTCCGCGTGGGAGTTTTGTAAATGCAACTTTGTAAGTATATTTTTGGAATGCAAAGGGCTTACTCGTTTAATGTCTTCAAAGTTTTTCCTTTTAGTGTTTACGATAAAGCTGAGCTCGAACTTTAATTTAACTCCTTCGAGGTCGATCTTGGAGTAACAGGGACCCTTGAGATCGGGCTGCTCTGATTTCGAAAACATGCTTTCCCTAGGTCAGGATGGTAAGGTATCGATTTGACTCCTCGATCCCTCGAACATTGTGCGGTGACATCGTTCTTATGACATGACCGTGAAGTGACCGAAGCGGCCATGTTGGTACATTTCCCCAAAAGTCATAATTTCCTCATCAGAGCTGATTGGCTATCAAAGTTAATGAATAGTCGTCGCTCTTCTTATATATACTTGCTTTCTCTTGCATTAGGAGCTTTACTGCTTTGCACAATTATCTTTCTCTATATAACTCTTTCTTGCACCAGTTCTTCTGCTATCTCAATTTGAAGATTTCGTCGGAGCTTCCACCTCCCTTCCTTGCTTTGAAGGAGTTATGGATACTATGTCTACATCCGCTCATCAGAAAGAAGGAATTCCCTCCTCTTCTTCCCGCCTGGCCGGTGGTACACCGCCGGCGTTTGGCGAGCTAACCTCGAACTGCTTTGTCTCGATTAAAGACTTTATGATAGAGAAACCTCTCAACGTTCCGGGCTATCGAGAACATGCGTCGAGGTTCATCCGATAAATAGAACAAAAATGCCTCGAAGCTGTGAGGAAAGACTACGAATGGGGAGAAAAGGTGATGTTGCAGGTACCCTCCCTTGAGGAAGATATTATGGCCCATGTAGAGGGGTTTTTGAGCATTTATACGTACCCTTTTACGTTGGGTCGTCTCGACCGACTCGTGCTCGAGTTCTGTCAAAGATATCGAGTTTCTTTGGCCCAGATCCATCCGTCTTTCTGGCGGATCGTGCTGATGATGGGGTTTTTCGCTGAAAAGGCTGAGTTCGAGTTCACTCTTAGTCACCTCATTAGATTGTATCGGCCTTTGCATTATCGAGGTCTAATTACACTATGACGTCGATCCACAAAACCCTTTATTTCTAGTGATGACGAGGACATCGATCAAGGGTGGATGAGTCGATTTGTTCGAGTGAGGACTGTTGATATCATTCCTGCGGAGTTCCTACCCTTTCCTGAGAAATGGAATTTCAAGCATAAGTGACATGCTGTACTTTATTATTTTTGTTCTCGGTGGAGGTAGACTCTATAAGAACGTTTTCTTTGTTTCTCCGCAGCGATCCCGTGGATGACAAATGAGGTCCCCGATCTTATGGGCTCGGCCCGCAAACTTGCGGCCTCTTCGAATTATGATGAGCGCAAGTGGGGAGAATTGTCGAAAGGAAAATGGGAGGCTAAGAACCATGGTATGTTCTATGTAGTCCTTCTCTCGAGGAGTGCTTTCCTTTACGTACACTAATTTCTTGGTTGCAGGCATCAGCGAATTTTCTAAGGCGAGACCGTCCCCTTTTGAGGAGGAGGAAAGGCCTTCTACTTCTAAGGCGGGAAAAGATAATAAGAGAAAAACATCCTCGGAGGACGAGGATACATATAGCAAAGCAGGACCCGTCCGGGGGCGTAGGGAGGACGCATCCAGTGACGAAGACCTTATATTCATTGGTCGACCTGTGGATGGAAGCATGTGTTAAGAGGATAAATCTACGTCGATGGCGCGAACCAGGAGGCCTCCTGAGGTTGTTGAGCCTGCTAGGCTCGAGGCCTCCAACCTCGAGGGAGAGATTTCACAAGAGAGGAGGGGCGAAGGTCCTTCATTACCTGATCTGGCAGTTGGTCCTCGAATGTCAGGGAGCACTCCGAAGGAAATAGGCTCCGACGTGCCTCCGCCTAATCAGAGCACCCCAGGTTGCTCTACCGGGGCCGATGAGACCCGACCGGTAGATGTGCAATCGACCTTCGAGGAAGCTCAGTGACTTTTCTCTACGGTGAGTTTTGAAGTCATTATAACCTTTCTAACTTCGTACTTCCTTCTTTTAAACTGACCTTTGCTTCTCACATGCCTTCGATAAACTCAAGTCTAGGCTGCTTCGCTATGAGGCCAAGTTGCGTAAAGCCTTAAATGGGGAGAAATCTCTCAGGCTCCTTTGTGATAAGAAGGCAAGAGAGCTGATACACCTTCGATCAGAGTTGAACCGGAGTCACGATTATGAAGGCAACCTCGAGAAACAGGTAACCTCTGTTTTGAGGGAATACATGTTTCTTCTCCCATCTTCAGAAACTAACGTTTCGGTATCTCAGTCGCAAAGAAAGACGGAGACGCTGGAACGCCTTCGGGGCAAAGTTGTCCAGGTTAATTCTGAATGCAATGAGTTGAAGGAACAAATAGATTTTCATATTTCGGCCAGAAGGAACGCTTTGGCTAAGGTCTCCTCCCTCGATATACGACTTCGTAGTGCTCGAGAAAGCAACTCGGTCCAGACTAGCAGGATTGCCAAGCTTGAAATGTATCTTTTGAAGATGAAGGCCGAAGTTGTAGAGGCTCGAGCCAAAGATGAAAAGGCCCGAGTAAAGGCTGATAAGAAGGCGGTTGTCTACTTAAAAGATGCTACTGACGCTCGGATGAAGTTGGGGGGTTTTCCGATCGACAGAGAAGAAGAAATGAGTATTCCAGATGTAGATACCGGAGGGAGACCCTCAAGGAGATTCATGATATGGGATTTGATCTCTCGGAAGAGATAGAGCAGGCTAAGGCAGCCAATATTAATTCCAAGTTCATCCTCTCTACTAATGATGAAGTCGATGTTGAAGAGAAGAGGAAAGAGCTTGCGAGGATGCTAGTCCCGAGGGGGTTGATAAAGGTAAAGTCCTCGAGGGGGAGAAGACGAAGTCCCCGATAATAACGGTAGACTAGGTCTTAAAAAGGCTCCCTGTGGGAGTGTTGTAAATGTATCTTAGTACCATCATTTATATAAAGAGATCGTTCATTTTGTCTTCGTCTATGCTTTTGTGGTTTGAATTTTGATGCTTGCCGTTGAGGTCCTATAAGCTCGATTTTGCCTCATCGAGGTCTTTCGATTAGTCCTCGAGTGAGATGACCTCGGCCTTCATATCGAGGGTATGCCCCTTTTATGGGTCTTATAAGTTTGATATCATGGCCTTGGATGTAATGTCGGGGTTGTGACCTTTTAAGTTTTTACAAGTGCGGTGTTGCTTCATTGAGGTCTTATAAATTGGCCCTTAGGCTCTTTAGCTCGGCCCTGAGGCTCCGTGGATCGGCCCTGAGGCTCTTTAGGTTGGCCCTGAGGCTCTTTATGTTGGCCCTGAGGCTCTTTAAGTTGGCCCTTAGGCTCTTATGAGTTGGCCCTTAGGCTCTTTACATTGGGTCGATGCGACCTCTGGTACGGCTATAGTTTTTCCTCATTTTGGCTAAAGACTTTTGAAGTTTTGGTTATGCCTTGGCATGTTTTGTGTTTGTCCGACTCTTCGACGGCTCAAACGGGAATCCTGATGATGAGTCGATATGTGGCGATGGTTGAGTACCTTGGGAGGTTCTCTTGAAGGCTGATTTTTGAAGCTTTTTTACTGAAGGCTGATTGTTTTGAAGCTTTTTTATTATTTCGAGCTGATGTGATCGAAGCTCTTTTGCTTATATCGAGGGTAGCCTGATTAACCGGTTCTTTTCGAAGTATTTTTGAATTATTTGAAGGCCTTTTAGTTTTATGGCGGCAGTCGGACGTCTCTGAGCCGCGTTAGTTTGGCCGGAGCCTTTTCGATATGACCGTAGTCTTTAGTCCCCGGGTGAGATGACCTTGGCATTTATATCAAGGGTATGCCTTTTTAGGGGTCTTACAAGTTCGGATATATAGCTTTGGTCGTAATGACGGGGTTATGCCTTTTTATGGTCTTGTAAATTTGGTCATGCCTCGTTGAGGTCTTACAGGTTCGATGTCGCCTCGTCGAGGGATTACTAGCTCGAATTTTCCTCATTGAGGTCTTATGAATTTGAGTATGCCTCGTTGAGGTCTTATAAACTTGATTGCCTCATTGAGGTCTTACGGATTTGATGTTGCCTCATTGAGGTCTTACGAATTCAAGTTTTGATGACTCGATAATATGACTGTCAATGGCAGTCCCTGGATGTTCGAGCGTGTTTGGCCCTCGAGCCGCCGGATGAGAAGAGAGTAGGTTTCTTTGAGGCACAAAGTGTTTTCATAAATAAATATGCTTCTTCGATTACTTGATATATGTGTACATGTTTTTTCCCTCGAGGCTCAATTGTTCTAGATGGACATGGCTCATTTGACCGTTTGGCCCAATACAACATTTCTCCTATCGAGGCCCTTTTAGGCATATCTTGATTTCTTCGAAAGAGTAATCCAAAGAGTAACCCCCGAGGGTGATGCCCCCCAATATTCGAGGTTGATTGAAAAGAAACCTTGAATACTTGTTGAAGTTTCCTTAGGTAGCATATTGGTGTTGCCTCGTACAAAACCTTGTCGGTAAAACCCGTTTGGGATAAAAACCTATCCAAGGGAAAAAGAGTGCAATGCATGCTTTAAAACCCAAGGTCTTCAAGCTGGAGGGTGCTTCGAATTCCCTCAATCGAATACCTGCAACGACTTAGTATAAAATATAAATGAAAAAAAATGGAGAAGATTATACCTCTGCAATAATAGTGCTTCGAGCATCGATATGTCCCAATTGCTTGGGAGTTTCTTGTTTTCCACGCTGCTAAATTCGCAGGGCCTTTTGCCTAATATTCCGAGGATGCGGTACGGTCCTTCCCAACTAGGAACCAGCTTGCCTTTATTCGAGTTTCGAATGTTGAGTGGGCGCCAAACTGTTTACCTGCTTGTCTTTGGATTTCTCCGAGGTAGATGGTGTCGATGTTGGTTCCATGTCGTGTACTGCGAACATCTCCTTTGACACATATTGCTCTCCATACGCTGTTTTTACACCGTCCTTTGTTGATGACTTCATCATTTGATGAAGAGTTGATGGTACCACTCTCATACTATGAATCCATGGCCTCACGAGTAGGGCATTGTATCTCATATCACCTTCGATGACATGGAACTTGGTATCCTAAATCATACCAGCCACGTTGACTGGGAGGATGATTTCCTCCTTCGTTATCTCACTCGCCATATTGAATCCGTTCAGGACTCGAGAGGCGGGCACGATTTGGTCGAGCTGCTCCACAACCCTCGATCTGATTATATTAGCCGAGCTACCTGGATCTACGAGAACACGTTTAATTTGAAATTTATTTAAAAGGAAAGAAATTACCAGTGCGTTGTTATGAGGCTGGGATAAGGCCTCGATGTCTTCCTCACCGAATACGAGGGTATCCTTGGGTATATATTCCCGAGTCCGCCTTTCCCTCGTGATGGATACTTTTGTTCGCTTGAACATGGGACCTTTCGGACGTCGGCCCCTCCGATGATCATGTGAATGATATATTGTGGCTCTTCCGGTTCATTTTTCCTGTTGGCATCTCTTTCTCAAAAGTGATTTTTGGCCCGGTCGCTGAGGAACTCTCGAAGGTGCCCTTCGTTGAACAATCGGGCTACTTCCTCCCGAAGCTGTCTACAGTCCTCAGTCCTGTGACCGTGAGTGCCATGGCATTTTCACCTTAAATTGGGGTTCCTTTGGGAAGGATCTGATTGTATTGGCTTTGGCCACCTGGTGTCTCTGATTTTACCCATTGCCGATACGACGTCTGATGCATCGATGTTATAGTTATACTCTGATAATTGGGGCGCCTCCATTGGCACCATGTGCCTGTCGAACCTATTTTTGTTCACGAATCCCCGAGTTGCTTGACCTCGATCTACCCTTCGATCGTTTCGAGGTATATCACGCCTAGGGGCGTTTCTTCTGTCTTCGACTATGGATGGTACCTTTCTTTGTTCGGTTTCGGTTCCCTTTATGCATTCCTTGAATCCTTTTCTAAGAGCCTTCTTGGGTTCACTGATCCCGAGGGGGCTCTCAAATGGTCGTCCTTGACCCTGATCTTTGATTGATACCTGTTATGCACATCCGCCCAAGTCACGGCGGGATACTCGATCAAATTTTTCTTTAGCTGCTTCGAAGCTATCGAGCTTCGTTCATTCAAGCCCTGAGTGAAGGCTTGCACTGCGCAGTCATCAGAGACTGGCGGCAATTCCGTTCGTTCCATCTGAAAGCGGGATACGAACTCCCATAACATCTCGTTCTCCCTCTGTTTAATTTTGAAGACATCGAACTTCCTTGTAGCGACCTCAATGGCACCAGCGTGCACTCTCACAAAGGAGTCTGCCAACATGGCAAATGAATCTATTGAGTTTGGGGGGAGGTTGTGATAGCACATCATGGCCCCCTTGGACAGTGTTTCTCCAAACTTCTTCAACAAGATTGACTCGATCTCGTTGTCTTTTAAGTCGTTTCCTTTTATACCACAAGTATAGGTGGTAATATGCTCATTAGGATCTATGGTCCCATTGTACTTTGAGATACCGGGCATCCTGAACTTCTTCGGAAGGGGCTTCGGAGCCGCGCTAGACGAAAATGGTTTCTGCATGAACTTCTTCGAATCTACCCCTTTCAGAACTGGAGGTGCGCCCGGGATCTGGTCGACCCTCGAGTTATAGCTTTCTACTTTTTTTTCATTTACCTCTATCTTCTTTTCTCCTAACTCAATTCTTTTGGTGAGATCCTCGACCATTTTCACAATAGCGGGGTATGTTCCTAAACTGTTATTACTCGATCTTTCTAGTGCTTGCTCGACTCGAGGAGCTATTTCCGGCCCCTCGACAATAGCGGGGTTTTTTTGTTGACTCTGCAGCTGAGCAATAGCAACTTGTTGTGCTTGCAACATCTCAAAAATGATTTGTAGGCTGACTTCATTTCAAGCATGTGTTGTTTGTGCGTCAGGTTGGACTTCTCCTTACACGTTTCCCCCGACATCTGTACCTAAATCTGTGCCTATCGCAATATGCGAGCCAACATCAACTGCGTTGGGAATAGGTTCTACTCCGGGGTTGAGCGGTGGTACACCGGCTGCTGAAGCTGCTGCATTATTTTTCCTGTGAAAATTGAGGCCATTGTTTCCATGCACTGGTGCGTTAGCTGAGTTTGACATGTTTTAACATGAAATCAAAAAATCTTGGACAAGAAAAAGTATGAAGAATAACGTGTGTTATCATAAAACTATCACTAAAATAATCAATATTATCTTTAGCCCCATGGTGGGCACCAAACTGTTTACCTCGAAAATGGTTTTAACAATTATATTTGATTTGTGGTTCTAAACATACGTGATCTATTCTAACACTAGTTGATTATTGGGAAGTGACATGTCACGACCCAATTCAGGAGTCGTGATGGCGCCTGTCGTGGAACCAGGAAAGCCACCCATTTTATCTAAGCTAACAATTACCAATAAAATATCCTTCTTAACAAGTCTGTGGATAATAATAATAAATCAGAATTAGGAAACCATTTTATGAAAATCAAAACCCAAATCCTACAAACCCCGGATCCAGTGTCACACAGTCATGAACCGCTAGTACTTAATACAACCAAATAGAAATGACCAACATAGTCTAAAAATAAATATGACAGGTAGAAAAGGAAGAGAAGACGAGATCACGGTCGCTAGCTGCTACCTCGTCAACTCTGATGAAAATGGCTGCTACTCACTGACTAGAGCTGAATCCCGTTGTACCTGGATCCGTACACAAGGTGAAGGGGGTAACGTGAGTACACCAACTTAGTAGTAACAAAACAAAACTAGGGGTTGAGAGGTAGTGACAGACTAAACCTCCGATTATTCAAACAACAGTTATAACTTGGACAAGACAGTAATATATCAGAAAATAAACAAGATGCATCAATATATGTCTGTAGCCCTGCATATCAGCATGAATTCACATGAAATCAAGAATGATGTGTACTCAGTAAAACAAACTCTCAGAAGGTAGTCCACTCAGTACTAGAATACGGCCTTCCGGCCCAGGGAAAATCCATCCCGGATATTACCTAAACACAAGTGACACAGTCACCTAGTACTGAGGAGAAAGGCCGATCCAGCCCCACGGAGAAGATCCATCTCCGGAACATAAGCCCCACGGAGAAGGTCCATCTCTGGAACGTAATACTCGGACAAGATCTATGTCCAGGGAACATCCATCCCTCAATATATGTGCACTCACTGGGGGTGTAAAGACTCAGTAGGGCTCCTATAAGCCCTAGCGCTATATCAAGCCAATGAAGGCATGATTCCAGGGTCGCTGCAGTGTGCAGTCCGACCTCATAACTGTCTCAAAACCAGGCTTCAAGCCTCACTCAGCCAGTACCTTCCAGTCTCACTCACAATGCTCTAACATAGTAAAATCATCCCAAACCAATGATAATATAGAATAAACAAGAAACTTACGAGACTGAGGCATGAAACATATACTATAACAGGACTGAGTACATGAAAACAATAATCATAAATAGAGACAGCAATAATCGACCGTTCCAGTCTGAACATATCGGCGTGAAACCTTAACATTTATATTTAGCATGATTTCTATTGCGTTCAAGGTAAATGCCACCTTCACAGTACAAATATCAACCTGAGGTAACCATTAGATAGTGCCATGGGATGAGCCAGGCTACAAATATTCGGTGTACGCTCGCATGCCCGTCATTTGGCAAGTGTGTCACCTTAATTAACATCAAATCTCAATTAGTTTGGGGTATCGAACCCTCAGTTCCAAGTTTGTAAGCGTTACTTACTTCAAAACCGGATAATATACTACTCTGCAGTGCCCTTGCCTCTCAATTCTGCCTCCGATTGCTCCAAATCTACCAACAATCAGATGTATATCATTATAATATGCTAAGGAACTAATCCCAATCGAAATGTATCAAAAATACTCAAAAATCCCGAAATTGGTCAAACCCGATCACTGGGCCCGCGTCCCGAAACTCAGAAATTTTGATACAAAATTGTTCTTCATCATCTCACGAGTCCGTACATATAAACAACGCTAAAATCGGAGTTCGTTTGACCCCTCAAATCAATCCCTAAAGGTCTCAAAATCTCAAGCCCAAAACCCACCTTATTCTACTGATTTTCATGAATTAAGTGCTGAGATTATGGTCTATAATCACCCATAAACGAGTTTTAATGATCAAAATACTTACCTCTATGAAGAACACTGATTTCCCTCTTCAAAAATCGCCCCCAAAGCTCTTTGTCCGTAGAAAAATGGTGTAAAAAGGGTTTAAGTCACGGAGGGTTTAATTATATACTGCCTAGTGATTTCTTCCTTGCGATCGCGGAAGTTCTCACGCGACGCGAAGAACAAAATTCCCTAGCCCCCACTTTACTCATTGCGATCGCGACATAAGCCACACGACCGCGCTTCACAGCAGCTCAACCCCACGGGATCGCAACCAGACGCAGGCGAGCGCGAAGACCAATTGGCCTTACCCCCACACACCTGTCATGACCCTACGCGATCGCGACCTAGCCCACGCGATCGCACTTCACCTTCTTCCAAACCTACGCGATCGCACCCCGATTCACGCGATCGCGATGCACAATTTTGTCTGGCCCTCAGAGTGTTCTACACGATCGCAGCCCTTGCCATTCAATCGCGATGCACAGATCCCTACTGCACAAAAACCAGAAAACCAGCAATTCTCTAAGTCCAAAAATGCCCGTTAACCAACCGAAATCAATCCTGAGCCCCTCGGGACCCCAACCAAGCCTACCAATATATCCCATAACATCATTCAAACTTAGTTGCACTCTCAAAACACCAAAACTAACATCAAAACACCAAATTTACACCGGATTCAAGCCTAAGAACTTTGAAATTTCTAAAATCCACCAACAATGCCAAAACTATCCAAAACAACTCTAGTTGACCTGAAATTTTACAGACATATCCAAAATGACATTACGAACCTGTTCCAACTGCCATTCCGACCCCGATAGCCTATTTTCCACTGCCAACCGAAAATCGCCAAAAACTAACTTTCGCCAATTCAAGCCTAATTCTACACCGGACATCACAAAAGTATTCCGAACACACTCCTAAGTCCCAAATCACCTAACGAAGCTATTCGAGCCATAAAATCTGCATTCTGAGGTCGTTTCCCAATAAGTCAATTCTCAGTTGACTTTTACCATTATAAGGCTATCTTTAAAGGCTAAATGACTGAACTCTCACTACAACCATTCGATTTCAAGCGTATCGACTCTAACACATCAATAACAGAATAACCAACCTATCACAAGTTAATAACAGCAATTATAATGCAGGTTCTACATAACGACAGACCGGGTCATTACATTCTCCCCCTCTTAAACAAATGTTCGTCCTCGGATGGGTCTAGAAACATACATGGAGTCTCAAATAAGTGAGGATATTTGCTCTGCAACTCCCTCTCAGTCTCCCAAGTAGCCTCCTCCACTGGCTGACCTCTCCACTGCACCTTCACTGAAGTTATCTCCTTTGACCTCAACTTTCTAACCTCACAAGCCAAAATAGCCACTGGCTCCACCTCATAAGACATATCATCCTCGAGCTGAACTGTGCTGAAGTCTAACACGTGATATGGGTCACCAACATATTTTCTGAGCATCGAAACATGAAATACCGGATGAACACTCGATAGACTGGGTGGCAAGGAAAGTTTATAAGCCACCTCTCCAACCTTCTGAAGCACCTCGAAAGGACCAATAAACCGCGGACTTAGATTTCCTCTCTTTCCGAACCTCATAACACCCTTCATGGTTGATACATTCAGCAGTACCTTATCCCCTTCCATAAAAGACACATCCCGAACCTTCCGGTCCGCATAACTCAAATCCTACAAACCCCGGATCCAGTGTCACACAGTCATGAGCCGCTAGTACTCAATACAACAAAAAATAAATGACCAACATAGTCTAAAAATAAATACGACTGGTAGAAAAGGAAGAGAAGACGAGATCACGATCGCCAGCTGCTACCTCGTCAACTATGATGAAAGTTGCTGCTACTCACTGACCAGAGTTGAATCCCGCTGTACCTGGATCTGCACACAAGGTGCAGGGGGTAACGTGAGTACACCAACTCAATAGTAACAAAACCAAACTACGGGCTGAGAGGTAGTGACGGACTAAACCTCCGATAATTCGAACAACAGTATATAACTTGGACAAGACAGTAATATATCATAAAATAAACAAGATGCATCAATATATGTCTGTATCCCTGCATATCAGCATGAATTAACATGAAATCAATAATGATGTGTACTCAGTAAAACAAACTCTCAGAAGGTAGTCCACTCAGTACTAGAATACGGCCTTCCGGCCAAGGAAAAGATCCATCTCTGGAACATAAGCCCGACGGAGAAGGTCCATCTCCGGAACATAATACTCGGACAAGATCCACGTCCAGGGAAGATCCATCCCTCAATATTTGAGCGCTCACTGGGGGTGTAAAGACTCCGGAGGGGCTCCTATAAGCCCAAGCGCTATATCAAGATAACGAAGGCATGATTCCAGGGTCCCTGCGGTGTGCAGTCCGACCTCATAACTGTCTCAAAACCAGGCTTCAAGCCTCACTCAGTTAGTACCTTACAGTCTCACTCACAATGCTCTAACATAGGAAAATCATCCCAAACCAATGATAATATAGAATAAACTAGAAGCTTACGAGACCGAGGCATGAAACATATACTGTAAAAGGACTGAGTACATGAAAATAATAATCATAAATAGAGACAACAATAATCGACCATTCCGGTCTGAACATATCGGCGTGAAACCTTAACATTTATACTTAGCATGATTTCTATTGCGTTCAAGATAATTGCAACCTTTACAGTACAAATATCAACCTGAGGTAACCATTAGACAGTGCCATGGGATGAGACAGGATACAAATATTCGGTGTACGCTCGCATGCCCGTCACTTGGCAAGTGCGTCATCTTAATTAATATCAAATATCAATTAGTTTGGGGTTTCGATCCCTCAGTTCCAAGTTTGGAAGCGTTACTTACCTCAAAACTAGCTAATATACTACTCTACAGTGCCCTTTTCTCTCAATTCGGCCTCCGAGTGCTCCAAATCTACCAACAATCAGATGTATATCATTATAATATGCTAAGGAACTAATCCCAATCGAAATGCATCATAAATACTCAAAAATCTCGAAATTGGTCAAACTCGACCCCCGGGCCCGTGTCCCGAAACTCAGAAATTTTTATACAAAACTGTTCTTCATCATCTCACGAGTCCGTGCATATAAAGAATGCTAAAATCGGAGTTCGTTTGACCCCTCAAATCAATCCCTAAAGGTATCAAAATCTCAAGCCCTAAACCCACCTTATTCTACAGATTTTCATGAATTAAGTGCTGAGATTATGGTCTATAATCACCCATAAATGAGTTTAAATGATCAAAATACTTACCTCTATGAAGAACACTGATTTTCCTCTTCAAAAATCTCCCACAAAGCTCTCTATCTGTACAAAAATGGTGTAAAAAGGATTTAAGTCGCGGAGGGTTTAATTATATACTGCCCAGTGATTTCTTCACTGCGATCGCGGAAGTCCTCACGTGATCGCGAAGAACAAAATTCCCTGGCCCCCACTTTACTCATTGCGATCGCGGCATAAGCCACGCGGCCGCGCTTCACAGTAGCTCAACCCCACGCGATTGCAACCAGAAGCACTCGAACGCGAAGACCAATTGACCTCACCCCCACGCGCCTGTCATGACCCTACGCGATCGTGACCTAGCCCACGCGATCGCACTTCACCTTCTTTTAAAACTACGCGATCGCACCCCGATTCACGCGATCGCGATGCACAATTTTGCCTAGCCCTCAGAGTGTTCTTCGCGATCGCAGTGCTTGCCATGCGATCGCGATGCACAGATCTTTACTGCACAAAAACCAAAAAATCAGCAATTCTCTAAGTCCAAAAATGCCCGTTAACCAACCGAAATCAATCTCGAGCCCCTCGGGACCCCAACTAAGACTACCAACATATCCCATAACATCATTCAAACTTAGTTGCACTCTCAAAACACCAAAACTAACATCAAAACACCAAAACTAACATCAAAACACCAAATTTGCATCGGATCCAAGTCTAAGAACTTTGAAATTTCTAAAATTCACCAACGATGCCAAAATTATCCAAAACAACTCTGATTGACGTGAAATTTTGCAGACATATCCAAAATGACATTACGAACCTGTTCCAACTGTCGGAATTCTATTCCGACCCCGATAGCCTATTTTTCACTGCCAACCGGAAATCGCCAAAAATTAACTTTCGCCAATTCAAGCCTAATTCTACACCGGACATCACAAAAATATTTCGAACACACTCCTAAGTCCAAATCACCTAACAAAGCTATCTGAGCCATAAAATCCGCATTCCAAGGTCGTTTCCCAATAAGTCAATTCTCAGTTGACTTTTCCCATTATAAGGCTATCTTTAAAGGCTAAATGACTGAACTCTCACTACAACCATTCGATTTCAAGCCTATCGACTCTAACACATCAATAACAGAATAACCAACCTATGAGAAGTCAATAACAGCAATTATAATGCAGGTTCTAAATCAAACTGGATATGATTTCAAGCCTATCGACTCAAAATCAGACTCCCCAATTTTGACCGTATACATTCTGAATATGACTTAAGTGGTAGGCTTATCAAAACCTGCACAAATAATCAAAAAATTTGACCATTGAACAAAACTTATCCGGCGTCTAGGTCCTAAGATTTGTAACAAATATTTCTAGCATAATTTATGTGGTCTGCTGATATGATTTTCTCTATCCAAGTCTTTCGAGGATATGATTGATGGAATGAGAATGAAAACAAGGAAAAATTAATGTGCAAACTTCCAGGATACTATTTACTGCTAGCATGAGGCTGGAATAATTGTGTTAATGAGTGCTACAATAAGCAAGCTGCACCAGAATCTCCACTATGCCCATAAAAAAATATTCAACTTCTTTAAGTGGTAGGATATCTAGATAAAACTCTTAAAAGTACTTACTACTATCAAAAGAAAACTGTTAAATGCTTCTACTCCGTTAACAGTAATTATTTATAGCTCTAAGTACGGCATGAATACGAGATGTTTTGTACACCGAGCTAGCTAGCTTTTTTTATACCTCATTGTGTGGCTCAATAACTTTAGAAGATCAAAACAGGATAAATATTTATATAAATATGATATTTGTATGTACATATGTACCTCGATATGTTTGAGAAAGGAGGTAAGACATAATGGATATTGTAAATACAGACAGATCATAAAAGTATAACAGTGTTCTCAGGTTGAAGAAGATATATGCCATGTATTAGCCAAGAAAACATTCATAGATAATATTTTATCAAGTACTTCAAGTCATAACACTCTTTACCAAGATTAAAATCACTTTAGTCTATCATACTCGATCCTAATTGCACGGCTTATGGATTCCTGAGAGGCTACGTACAGAAAAGCTCTCAAACTTAGGATCTAACTAAGCAAAACATATTGAGAATGTGTCAATCCTCCATACTACCCAAAAGTATACCAATAATTGCATTAGATATATAAGCAATATATTATCCAAAAAATATAAGAGAGATAAATAATGGTGAAGGAAAAAGCATATTACAAATAAAGTTGTTCAAGTACCTTATATTGAAACTAACAATTTAAACAGCAGTGTAGTCTTGGTCATTACTAATTTAGTTAGGTTCTCTCTTTTAATTCTTACTCTGGTTGTCAATTCTATATTCCCTTCTCATTGTTGTTACAGCTTCCTCATAATCAATATGCTTATCCTGCAAAACAACAACCGTGTTAGCATACAATTTATTATTTCTACACTCTTGGCCTTGATTTTAAATTGTGTGGATCTCACACGGCAATGCTTTATTGGTTGAGTGTAGATATATTGAAGGATAAACAGCAGCAATGTCCTCATTTGGTAAAAGAGGTCATCCATTATTGCATCGTGTATCCCAAGTTTAAGAAATGTCGCACAAGGAGATAATAAATAAAAAAATGTATGCAACACTATGTTCATTGCCAACTAAAAATGTATTCACTCTAATGGAAGTCCAAGTTTTTTTTCCTTGATAGTAATGTCAACAAATTTTAAGGCTTGAATATTACATGATGCAATAGAACCTAGAGCATTTTCTTAGCATCATAATCTCGAGCATCACATCTTGTTGTTATATTTTCAGTGGAAAGAAAGAATCACCACAGCTGCTACCTGGATTGATGTGTGAAGAGAATAATACTTTAATAGCTTAGAATAATATTTATACCAAGTCATAGGCCCATGTTCGCACTTTAGATGTTTAGAATCTGCTAATAAAGTTAAATTCTTGTAGAGATAAATCACATAAGGAATTAATAATTTTCTAGAAGCAAATTCAACAACAGGGTCTCTCCAAAGGGTTAATTCCATGAGGCATGTTAAAACAATTTCTCGAAGTTGCTAGTTCTTACCACTTCACTTATTTGGTTAATTACCTTTTATGTCTCGATTATCCTCAAAGTAACTGATCCTGACTACAATGAGAAACTGTTTTTTTAACTATTGAATGGAGATGCTTCTTGATTCAACCAAAAATTTTCATCTCAAATAAGTAAAGACGTACTCTTTACATGCTTTTATCTTTTTGTAACCAACGCACTGCAACTTTTTAGAATTACTTGGTATTTAAACTTCCCATGTGGATGGTGTTGCAACTATTTAAGAGCAAGCAGGAACTTTAGGCAGTCCTTTCTCTAACAACAAAACTTGGAGCTTTTAAACCTGAAAGTAACTATGTTTAGGCTGAACGGGTATAAATGCCTAACTGAGTGGTGGCTAGTGCATTCATGAGGGGCCGTTTCAAATTATTTCCAAGGTTGGCAAGATCTCTTTCAAGCTGAACATGCCTGGCCACTTGAAAATCCATCCCGTCTTTCATGCTTCTTAGCTTAAGCCTTATCACGAAGACAAGGAAGACGCCGAAAGAGGGCAGTCCAGCCGCGCTCACATATTCATCCCTCCTTCTGCCCTCAACAAGAAAATCGAAGAGATTGTCGACCATCAATTGGTCCGACGCAAAGGTTGGGCCAATTCGAGCACCCAATTTTTGGTGCATTGGAAGGGA
Organism: Nicotiana knightiana; assembly: GCA_005239525.1. Taxonomy (NCBI): domain Eukaryota; kingdom Viridiplantae; phylum Streptophyta; class Magnoliopsida; order Solanales; family Solanaceae; genus Nicotiana; species Nicotiana knightiana. Next base: position 30,325 of record ML424742.1, read on the forward strand.
CAGCCGGCCGAAGAAGCAACTTTTGAGAAATATGAAGATCTTTGGCAATACAAAGATCAGATTTGTGACTACTTGAATCTCTGTGGCGCCTCGGTCGTTGGCAATTCAAGTGGGGAGAGTATGCCGACCCGCCTGATCCTTCCCGAATTTTCCTGCCGTAACTGCCCCAAAATTCAAATCTGTCATGGCTAGACAAATTCAAAAACCAGCAATGATCACCCTTGCAGCATGCCTGACAGCCTTTTCAGCATGCCTGGCAGCCCTTACAGCATGCCTGGCCAGAATGATTGCTTCCCAGCACGCCTGACAGCTAAAGTTTGATTATTCCAGAATGATTGCTTCCCAAACTTTGATTATTCCACTGAGTGCGTTAACAGCCCTCAAGGCTACTCGAACTTTCTTCCCCTCCTAGCTCTGCTGGCTGCAGTAATACAAAGGCTACTCCTACCCTTGATCTTGCACGGTAGTCCAACCTCCATAACAATAAATTTAAGAGGACCTTCCCCCAAAGAGTTGATCATATATATTACTATATGTTAGTCAAATTCAAAAAGATAAAAATAACCAGGTCTTTCAACTGTCATCTAAATGATCCAACTTATTGAATGTCTTTTTCCCATTTTTTATAAATAGTTGCACATTCTAACTGGAAACATAATCATATCTTTTGTTCCAAAGAAATTACTTGGTTTTGTAAGAAAAATCATAAATATCATGATACCAGAGTAACATCTTTAAGGATGTATTTCTATCACAAGTTGACAACAACCCAGTAAAATGAAGGAGCATAAGATCTCAATTGTAGACATGTGGAAGCATAGCAAAACCATCAATTGACATATAATTATTTCTAGCAAACAGAAGGGCACCAACATTAGCAGAAGATGTGGATTTTAATTTATAAAAGTTATAGTGTAAATAGGGAGCAGGAATGGAATATTTCATGATCGTGTATCTATGCTAGCTTCAAATGCCTATTTCCCTCTTGACTCTGCTGCTTAAAAGTTTCTGAAAATTGCTTAGTGCAATTGTCCTATAGAGAGATAAACGATATAATTATAGAAGAAAGGTAGATCCCACATAGAGGAGGAGGAAAAAAAGACCTTCAGGCACTACGTGTACACAAATTTGGATGGATAAGAACATTGAAAAGAGTACGTAAGCATACTTACTTTATTTTCTCTATAGAAATTTTCTGGTTTGCTGGCATAACATGAAGTAATCATCCTTAAAAGATTGGATTGTCGAGCTCTGCTAATGGCCTAATGCTTTGGATGAAAACAATAGAGAGGATGTAAGCAGATTTTGATAGCAGATCCTGCAATGGCCTCTCCTGGTGGCAAAAGTACTCATAGTAGAACTGTAGTTTTTTTATTTGTGTATTTCAGCAACATCAGCAACTATATTCAATCCTACAAAAATGAACACGTGCTCGCTTATTTCAAATGAATTGGTGATTAATGGTCAATAGGTTAGAAAGGGGTTATATTTTAATATTCTAACAACTTCTACTTTGAAACCAATTTTTTATTTGATCACATGGCTTGTGAAATTTAGTTTCGACTCAAATGGAATCAACTCAGAGACTATATTTATTTGTTCTACATCCTTCTTTAAACCGTGGTTACAATAGTATAAAATAGACGTAAACAACTTTTAAGTCGAAATTATGAACGACTTGACTATAACCAACTGATGTTGATTATAATAGTTTTACTGCCATATAGAATAAGTCTCTGTTATAAAAATCGAAACTTCACAAGTCTACAAGGAGTAGAAGGCAACAAATCCAAACTCAAAGCTTCACCATCAAGAAATAAGTATTATATTACAAACATAGTCAGGCCAAAATTACACTAAACTGCCTTGCTGTTGCATTTTCGAAAAGAAAAAAAAAATTATTTTTTCAAGCTCTAATGTTGGAAAAACATAAGCTGAAAGGTAACCAAAATAGTTGACAGAACATAAGTGCATTACTAACCTTTCAATAATTGTGTTCACAAAACCCTTCTCTATTCTCATTGAGTTCTTCTTAATACCTATGTTGCACGGACTCTCGAGCACTGTTGCCGTACATGTGTCGGATTCTACAAAAATACACTACTTTTGAAGGATCTGACACGCACGCAACAATATCTCTGAAGAGTGTGAGCAACGTGCTTAATACCATTGACTGCTAAGAAATCGACACAAAATAGTCAACAAATACATGTATGTGAAAAATCAGTTAACAAAAGAAATCTACAATATCTTTCAATAAATTTGGGTTTCTTAACTGTGGGGGTCACAGAAAGTCCGTTGAGGCAATTTGGACAGGAACAACAAATTTGACACCAATATTAAAAAGAGAGTGTGCATTGTATAATCAATTAATGAAAAAAGCCAAAGACACAAGTAATTCCAGAATAGCTATTAGAAGTTTCTGTACCTTGTAGAGTCAGCGATGACATGACAAATATCGCGTATAGAATTTGAAAATGAAGACGCAAATCCTAAAAAGAAGTACTACTTACATGTTTGTCAAAATAAAGAATCGCTAGAGCCAAATACTCAAATCAAAATTCAGAGAGAAAAAAGATGATAGAGTTATGGAAGAGTGAAACAGTTTCTAGAATATACAATTACGAAGGAAGAAGGAAACTTATATATTCTTTCCGCAATTTTGACCCAATTATACATCAAAATTTCTGGCTCTAATAGAAATGCCTTTTAAACATAAGAACTGTAAATCATCCTAATTCAATTTTAGTTAGTCCAATTCCACTCTTTATGTGTATTCATTGAACAAATGTTTTTTTTTTGCACGTCGAATAGAGCTGACTTAACTTCTTATAACCGACCAAAAATTAAAGAAAAATCACTACATCTTAACACAAAGTACAGAACAAAATCCAAACATAAAGAAGCCAATATATCATCACATAATACTCACCAGAAAAGATAGCGGCAACAAAACCACAAAAAGGACCAACACCTGAGACGACCACTATGGGTCTCAACAGTACCGGCATAAAGTCTAAACATGATATCTAACATGATTGACAACTCAATTACTTTATCACATGGTGAAAACACGGATATCAACAAGATAGAGTCACTATACAGTGCCATGGAATCAACCAGGTCACAATTCTCACGGTGCACGCCCGCATGCCCGTCACTTGGCATGTGCATCACCTCAATAACAATCACATAACACATAATTTGGGGTTTCAACCCCTCAGAACCAAGTTTGAAAGCGTTACTTACCTCAACCCGAGCAAATCTCTTACTTACCTCAACCCGAGCAAATCTCTACTCCAAAATGTCTTTGCCTCTCAAATCGGTTTCCAAATGTTCCGAATCTAGCCACAAGCAGTACAATACAAGCAATATAGGCTAAAGGGATCAATTCCACAAGAAAAGTACTAAATTATAGCCAAAAATCCGAATTTGGCCCGACCCCGACCCCGACCCCTAGGCCCACGTCTCGAAATCCGAAAAAAGTCACAAAATCCGAAAGTCATTCAGTCATGAGTATAACCATACCAAATTTACTTAAATCCGATAACAAAATCCCATTCAAAACCTCAAAATTCCATCTCAAGAACACTTCCTCTTTTTCCCCAATTTTTCACCCCAAATCACAAATTAAATGGTGGAATTAAATACATAATCATGGATCTTGACCAAAGTTAGATAGGAATGACTTAACCCAAACACCCACACAAGAATCTCTCCAAAAATTGCCTCTAAGCTCCCAATTCGATTTTGTGATATGAACTTCAATCCCTCGTTTTTTAATCTTTTATTCTGCCCAGGTACGCCTCCTTCGCGAACACGGATGTACCCTCGTGTTCGCGAAGCACAAATTGCCTCTGACCAAAATCCCTTCTACGTAAACGCAACCAACCACTCGTGAACGGGAACCTTTATTGACCCCTCTCATCGCGAACGAAACCGTACCTCCGCGAACGCGTATACCAAATGAATGGGGTCCCTAATTGCCTATTATCTTCTTCACGAACGCGTTCCACATCTCGCGTCCGCGATGCACTCTACTCCCAAACCTTCCCAAACGCGTCCTCTTCTTAGCGAACGTGAAGAACAAATCCTCCTCAACCTCCAGGTACACTCCGCGAACGCAAGACTTGCCTCGCGAACGCGTAAGAGGAAACTAGCAACAAAAAAAACTAGTAGATATCAGTTATCACTCAAACGCCAAAAATGATCCGTTAAAACTCGAAACTCACCCGAGGCCCTCGGTACCTCAACCAAACATACCAACACGTCCCAAAACATTATACTAACTTAGTCGAATCCTTAAACCACCTCAAACAAAATCAAAAACACGAATTATAGATGGATTCAAGACTAATGAACTTTGAAATTTCTAAATTCTACAATTGACGCCGAAACCTATTAAATCACGTCCTATTGGCCTTAAATTTTGCACAAAAGTCATAAATGACACCACAGACCTATTCCAACTTCCGGAAATCCATTCCGGCCCCGATATCATAAAATCCACTCCCGGTCAAACTTTTCGAATTTCTAACTTTCGGCATTTCAAGCCTAATTCCACTACAGGCCTCCAAAACACAATTCGGATGCACTCCTAAGTCCAAAATCACCTAATGGAGCTAACAAAACCATCAAAATTCAAATCTGAGGTCGTTTATACATAAGTCAATATCCAGTTAACTTTTCCAACTTAAGCTTTCAAATAAAAGACTAAGTGTCTCAATTCATTTAGAAATCTCTTCGGACCCGAACCGACTAACCCGGTAAGTCATAATACAGCTGTAGTACACAAAAGAAGCAGAAAATAGGGGAACAGGGCTACAACTCTCAAAACGACCGGCCGTGTCATTACATCCTCTCCCTCTTAAACAAATATTTGTCCTCGAACGGGTCAAGAAACATACCTGGAGCCTCAAATAGGTGTGGATATCTGCTCCGCATCTCCCGCTCGGTGTCCCAAGTAGCCTCTTCCACGGGGCGACCTCTCCACTGTACTTTCACAGAAGATATATCCTTGACCTCAACTTTCGAACATGTCTCTCCAAAATGGCCACCGTCTCCACATCATAAGTCAAGTCACCATCTAACTGAACCGTGCTGAAATCCAAAACATGAGATGGATAGCTGATATACTTCCGGAGCATAGAAACATGAAATACTGGGTGCACGCTCGAAAAGCTAGGTGGCAAGGAGAGCTTGTAAGCCACTTCCTCAATCCTCTGAAGTACCTTAAAAGGCCCAATGAATGAGGGCTCAACTTGCCCTTCTTCCCGAACCTCATAACACCCTTCATGGGTGATACCTTCAGTAGAACCTTCTCCCCGACCATGTAAGACACATCACGGACTTTCCTGTCAACATAGCTCTTCTGTCTCGATTGCGCTATGCGAAGCCGCTCCTGAATCAATTTCACCTTGTCTAATGCATCCTGAACCAAGTTTGTACCCAAAAGCCTAGCCTCACCCGACTCAAACCATCCCAACGAAAATCTACACTGCCTCCCATATAAAGCATCATACGAAGCCATCTGAATGTTGGACTGATAACTGTTGTTGTAAGCGAACTCCGTGAGCGACAGAAACTGGTCCCATGAACCCCCAAAATCAATGACACAAGCGCATAACATGTCCTCCAATATCTGGATAGTGCGCTTGGACTGTGCATCCGTCTGAGGGTGGAATGCCGGGCTCAAATCAACCTGAGTGTCCAACTTTCGCTGCACTGCTCTACAAAACTGCAATGTAAACTACATGCCTCTATCTGAAATGATGGAAACTAGCACACCGTGCAAGCGAACAGTCTCTCTAAAGTAAATCTTAGTCAACCGGTCTAAAGAATAGGTAGTAATCACAGGAATGAAGTGCGCGAACTTGGTCAGCAGATCCACAATCACCCAAATAGCATCGAACTTCCTCGAAGTCCGTGGGAGCTCAACTACAAAATCCATGGTGATTCACTCCCACTTCCACTCTGAAATCTTTATCTTCTGAAGCAATCCACTCGGTCTCTAATGCTCATATTTTACTTGCTGACATATGAGACATCGAGCTACGAACTCAATTATATCCCTCTTCATTCTCCTCCACCAATAGTGCTGCCTCAGGTCCTGGTACATCATCGCGGCACCCGGATGGATGGAATACCACGAGCTGTTGGCCTCCTCAAGAATAAACTCCCGTAACCCATCTACATTGGGCACACATATCCGGCCCTACACCCTCAACACCTCATCATCTCTAATAGTCGCATCCCTGGCATCATCGTGCTGAACCTTGTCCTTGAGGACAAGCAAATGAGGGTCATCATACTGGCGCTCTCTGATGCTAACAAATAAGGAAGACCGAGAAACCACACAAGCTAGAACCCGACTGGGCTCCAAAATATCCAATATCACGAACTGGTTGGCCAAATCCTGAACATCAACTGCAAGCGGTCTCTCTCCAACAGGAATGAATGCAATACTACCCATACTCATTGCCTTCCTACTCAAGGCATCGGCCACCATATTGGCCTTTCCCAGATGATACAGATTAGTAATATCATAGTCCTTGAGTAGCTCCAACCATCTCCGCTGCCTCAAATTGAGATCCTTCTATTTTAACAAGTGTTGGAGGCTACAATGATCAGTAAATACCTCACAAGACACACCGTAGAGATAGTGCCACTAAATCTTCAACGCGTGAACAATGGCAGCTAACTCCAAGTCATGAATAAGGTAGTTCTTCTCATGGGGCTTCAACTGGCGCGAAGCATAAGCAATCACTCTATCCTCCTGAATCAAAACACACCCAATACCAATCCGAGAAGCATCACAATATTGTATAAGAACCAGAAGCTGAAAGTAGAACTAGAACATGAGCTATGGTCAAGGCAGTCTTGAGCTTCTGAAAGTTCACCTCACATTCATCCGACCACCTGAAAGAAGCACCATTTTGGGTCAATTTGGTCAAGGGCGAGGCAATAGTCGAGAAACCCTGCATGAACCGACGGTAATAACCAGCCAAACCAAGAAAGTTATGAATCTCTGTAGCTAAGGACGATCTGGGCCAACTCTGAACCGCCTCTATCTTCTTTGGGTCCACCTGAATACCCTCATTGGACACCACATGCCCCAAGAATGCCTCTGAACTGAGCCAGAACTCACACTTGGATAACTTGGTATAAAGCCTCTCCTCCCTCAACTGCTGTAACACAGCCCGCAAATGTTGGGCATGCTCTTTCTGGCTATGTGAGTACACCAGGATATCATCAATGAATACAATAACAAACGAGTCGAGATAAGGCTGAAACACACTGTTCATCAGATGCATGAACGTTGCTGGGGCGTTGGTCAGCCCAAAAGATATCCCAAGGAACTCATAATGACCATAATGGGTCCTGAAAGCTATCTTAAGAATATCCGAGTCTCGAATCTTCAACTGGTGATACCCTGACCTCAAATCAATCTTGGAGAACACCCTCGCTCCATGAAGCTGGTCAAATAGGTCATCAATACGTGGCAAAGGATACTTGTTCTTGATTATGACTTTGTTCAACTGCCTATAATCAATGCACATCCTCATAGAGCCATCATTTTTCTTCACAAATAGAATCGGTGCACCCTAAGGTGCACACTAGGACTAATAAACCCTTTCTCAAGGAGATCCTGAAGTTTCTCCATCATCTCCTTCAACTCAGCCGGTGCCATACGGTACGAAGGAATAGAAATGGGTTGTGCCTGGCACCAAGTCAATACTAAAGTCAATATCTCTATCGGGCGGCATGCCCAACAGGTATACAGGAAACACATCCGAAAAATCTCGCACCGCCGGAACAGAATCAATAGTAGGGGTCTCTACACTGACATCCCTCACAAAGGCAAAATAAGAACGACAACCCTTCCCAACCATCCGCTGGTCCTTCAAGTACGAAATAACTCTACTAGAAACATAGTCTAAAGAACTTCGCCACTCAATCTGTGGTAGCCCCGGCATCGCCAACGTCACAGTCTTAGCATGACAGTCCAGAATAGTATGACATGGAGACAACCAATCCATGCCCAATATCACATTCAAAATCAACTATACTAAGAAGCAACATATCCACTCTAGTCTCTAATCCCTTAATAGTCACTACACATGACCCGTATACACGGTCCACAAAAATAGTATAGCCCACCGGCGTAGATACACGAACAGATGAAACTAGAGACTCACGGGGCATGTCCAGATAATGAGCAAAATATGATGACGCATATGAATAGGTGGAACTAGGGTCAAATAATATAGAAGCATCTCGATGACATACTAAGATAATACATGTGATCACTGTGTCTGAAGCAATGGCATATGGTCTGGCTGGGAGTGCATAGAAATGGGCTTGACTGTCACCTGATCGGGCTCCCCTTCTAGGGAGACCCCTAGCTGACGGAGCTCCACCCCGAGCTGGTTGGGCAGGTGGTGAAGTAACTAGTGCTGAAGTCGAAGGCTGACTCCTTTTCTGAGATGAACCTCCCGTAAGGCGAAGAAAATGCCTCTTGATATGACCTAAATCACCACACTCAAAGAAACCTCTCCCTGAAAATGGTGGTGGGGACTGAAGGGAGCCCCGAGCACCCGGATAACCACTAGAAGAACCTGACATAGATGAACCCTAAGGTGATGGTGCGTGAGATGAACTCTAAGCTGGAAGGGCACTGAGAGATGAGTGACCGTGTTGAGAACTGTGAGAACCATGGCCAGATGATGCACCACGGTGAACTGGATGAGCCGTCTGAGCATGGTTGTAGTGACGACCCCTGTCGTGGAGCAACTAACCTCCAGAAGGAACACAACCAAATCTACATAATCCACGAGACTTCTTGGCCTCCCTCTCAACCCGTTCCTGGCTGTGGATCGACTCTATCTCCCGAGCATTGTCAACAACCTCATCAAAAGTAGCACCAAACACCCTCTCTCTAGCCATAAGCACCCACAGTTGAGATGTGAGGGCATCAATAAACCTCCTAATCCTCTCCCTATCAGTGGGAACTAGCCAAACCATATCACGGGCCAACTCATAAAACCTCATCTCGTACTGCATCACAGTCATATCATCCTGACGCAACCTCTCGAACTATTTGCGCAGCTCCTCTCTGCGAGACTGCGGCACATTCTTCTCCAAGAAGAGAACGGAGAACTCCTTCCACGTAAGCGGGACTGCACCAACTGGCCTACGCCTCTCATAAGCCTCCCACTAGGTGAAGGCAACTCTAGTAAACTGAAAAGTAGTGAACGAGATCCCCACTGGTCTCTAGAATACCTGTTGTATAGAGGATCCTCAGACATCTGTCCAAGAAACCCTGGGCATCCTCCGACTCTGACCCGCTAAAAGATGGAGGCTGAAGTCTACCATACCTCTCTAATCTCTGCTGCTTATCATCAGTCATAGCAGGAACCACATGGGCATGAGCAGCTGCCACCGGCTAGGCTGGTAGTGCCCCCGGTGTTTGGAGTCCCTGTATCACCTGCTAGGGTGTGTGGGCGGCGGGAGTCTGAGTGCCTCCCCCGGCCTGAGAAGTGGCTGCTGCGGTCAGAATAGAGACCGCTTGAGTAAGACTAGTGCACATGGTTAAAATCTGAGCTAAGGCCTCCTGAAGGCTTGGGATCTCAATAGGCACAGCTGGTGCCTCAACTAGTTCCGCCGGTGCATCCACAACTGGGACCTGACCTAGAACTGGGGCAACTGGTGGATCTGTAGGTGATGCCTGGCTGTTGTGCGAGCTACACCTTTGCTCCTACCGCGACCTCTACCACGACCTCATCCTCTCGTAGTCCTAGTTGGTGGTACTGGTGGCTGTCCGTCCTGCCCAGTAGTATGTGTGCTCACTATCTGTGAGAGAATAGAAGAATAGAAGTTTAGTTACCAGAATTCAACAAATTCGCACGACAAAAATTCAAGAATGTACAGTTTTCTAAGGGTTTTGTAGCCTCTCGAAGATAAGTATAGACATCTCCATACCGATCCGCAAGACTTTACTAAACCCGCTCATGACTCGTGAGACCTATGTAACCTAGGCTCCAATACCAACTTTTCACGACCCAAAATCAACCATCATGATGGCGCCTATCGTGGAACTAGGTTAGCCTCAACTTAACAACGTAATCAAAGTGAAAACCACTTAAAGTAAAGACGGGAGAAATTAAATATTAAAGAAAAGCCTTTTTGAAAACAGAAGATAATCCAAAAAATGATACAATTCATCCCAAAACTAGGGTGTTACTAATTACATGTGCGTTTAAATCAGAATGCAGTCCACTATAGTGTATAGAGAAATAAATTAAAAATACAACTAGTGATAAAAAAGGAGGGTCAAGGCCTGCGAACGCCGTGCAGCTACCTTGATAGTCTCTGAACTCTAAAGCCTCAATTAGTAACCGTCGCCGTGACCAGAAACGCCTGGATCTGCACACGAGGTGCAGGGAGTAACGTGAGTACATCCAACTCAGTAAGTAACAAGTCCAAACTTTGGAGTGAAGGTAGTGACGAACTCAATCGGTACAGATAAAATAGAAATAACTGTGCAGAAATGTAGGCATGCTTTCAAATTAAATAGGCAGCTCAAAACAGTAAAGTAAAGCAGATCCGAACAGTATAAGGAATATGACTCTACTATCTCAACATGCCAATGCAGATGTTGTATGAGATGCACCATGTTGTCAGCCTCATGTGCTCACACTCTCAAATGCTCAACCACACGGTACTATATATGGCCCATACGACCCAGGGAAGATCCATCCCGGAACATATACATCACGAACTATAAGTCACCTAGTACCGAGGAAAAGTATTCTGGATAAGATCCATGTCCAAGGAAGATCCATCCCACAATAATATCAATCGCGCTCATTGGGGGTGTGTACAGACTTCGGAGTGGATCCTATAGCCCAAGCGCTATCACAAATCAACATAACCGTTGCGGAGTGCATCCCAATCCCATAACTATCACCCATAATCAGGCTTTCAACCTCACTCAGTCATCAACCTCTTCATTCTCACCCACGGGCAAACAATATCATGAAAAATAGCTCGAAATAGTGATATGATGTATCAATAAACAACAACTGAGACTGAGATATGATATGAAATGTTTATCTTGAAAATGGTAATTACAATTATATTTGATTATGTGGTTCTAAAAATATGTGATATATTTTAATACCGGTTGTTTAGACAGTAGATGTTGAGTATTAGGCGAGAAAAATAAAATAAGTGCGAAAAGAATTAGATTGTGCAAACCAGGTATCGTAGAGGCTAGTCTCAAGGGTGGTGGGGCAGGCCACGAGGTCGAGCTCGAGAAGCTTTATTAGGGGATATCAGTAATGGTATAACAATATTGAATGCCTTAAGGTTGGCCTACTTATAATCAATAATAAGCAATAAATGAAGAACTATAAGTGAAACACAATAAATGGAAGCAGTAAATCAATGGAACAATTGTAGAGAATGTTTAAATTAGGGAACAAAGAATGTTTTTGTTCTTGTATTGAATATCATGTGTGTTACAAAGTGACAAAGGTCCCCTTTATATAAGAAGGGGAATCGCAACATAGTACATGTGTGTTCCTTCCAAAAAAATATAGTTGGTGCAGCTATTTAATGTAAAGATAAATGGATGGTGCAGCCATTTAATGTCACGGTACGAACATGTACTATCCTGTGTATTTTGTTAGCTTTAACCACGTGCCCTTAGCATATTTTCCGCCTCTCCATGTCAACCCTTGGTTTGTAATTCCTTGAGGTCTAGGTCCATCGATGTCCATTGCCTCGAGGCTGGGGACCTTCGATTTGCACGACCTCAAGATCGAGGACCTACAATACATACTGCCTCGTGGTTGAGGGCCTTCGACGTATATTGATATCAGAGCCTGGGATTTCAAGCCTTCTAAGCGTCGAGATGACCGTAAAATCGTGCTTCCCGATTTTAGCCTGTTTTGGGATAAAATCCGTCGTGAGGGAAAAAGTGCGCGGTGCATGCTTTAAGACCTAAGGCCTTCAATTTGGGGAATGTTTTTATTCCCTTTAATTGCATACCTGCGCATTTGGTTAGTGTAACAGTTTGAAGGAAGATGGGTAGGATTTTACCTTAGCAATAATATGGCTTGAGCATTGATATGTTCCAGTGGTTTGGCAGTTGTTCGCCTTCTGTGGTGCTTAGCTTGTAAGATACTTTGTCGATTACTCCGAGGACGTGGTACGGTCCTTCCTAGTTTGGGCCTAGCTTGCCTTCATTAGGGTTTCGAGTGCTTTGGGTCACTTTCCTTAGGACTAAGTCCCCGATTTTGAAATATCGGAAGTTTGCTCTTCGGTTGTAGTATCTTTCAATTCTTTATTTTTGGGCTGCCATCCGGACCAGTGAAGCTTCTCGCTTCTCTTCTAATAGCTTGAGGGTCGTGGTCATGGCCTCATTGTTTGAGTTATCGGTGGCATGTCGGAATCTGGCACTTGGCTCCCCGACCTTGACAGGTATCAAAGCCTCGGACTCGTATACCAAAGAGAACAACGTCTCTCCGGTGCTTGATTTAGAGGTTGTTCGGTATCCCCATAGTACTTCGGGCAGCGTTCTCTCCATTTTCCCTTCGCATTTTTTAAATTCTTTTTCAAGTTCCGAATGATGGTCTTGTTTGTGGATTCGGCTTGACCGTTTGCACACGGGTGGTAGGGCGTCGATAATATTCTTTTGATTTTGTGATCCTTGAGAAACTTTGTTATTTTGCTTCCAATGAACTGCTTCCCGTTATCACACGTTATCTCAGAGGGGATCCCAAATCGGCACATGATGTGATCCCATATGAAGTTGATGACTTCTTTTTCTCTTATATTTTCATAGACCTGTGCTTCCACCCATTTCGAGAAATAGTCAGTCATAAACAGAATAAATCTAGCTTTACCTGGTGCCGTTGGTAGGGGGTCAACTATGTCCATTACCTATTTTATGAATGGCCATGGTGATAAGACCGAATGTAGCTGTTCACCGGGTTGGTGGATCATTGGCGCGGATATCTGACACTTGTCGCATTTTCGGACGAATTCTTTGATGTACCTTTCCATGATGTCCCAGTAGTAACCTGCTCTGATCACCTTTTGAATTAAAGAATCGGCACTGGAGTGATTTCTACAGGTGCCCTCGTGGATTTCTCGGAGCACGTAATCAATGTCTCCTGGTCCCAAACATACTTCCAGGGGCCCATCGAAGGTTCTTCTGTATAGAGCTCCACTCTCATCGAGTGAAAATCGGGCTACTCTAGTCCGAAGGGCCCTTGATTCTTTTGGATCCATGGGCAGCTTTCCACTTACCAAATAATTGATCTATTTGTTTCTCCAATCCCATGTCAGGCTAGTGGAATTGATTTCGGGATGGCCTTCTTTGATCACTAATTTGTATATCTGAACAACAGCCTCGGGGAGTATGTCATCTTCTTCGACGGATGACCCCAGGTTTGCGAGTGCATTAGCCTCGCTACTCTGCTCCTGAGGTAGGTGGACCAGAGTCCATTCTCTGAAATGACACAAAGTGGTTTGAAGTTTGACTAGGTACCGTTGCATCCTATCCTCTCGAACCTCGAAGCTCCCGTTTTCCTGGTTTACTACCAGAAGGGAATCACATTTGGCTTCGACGGCTTTCGCTCCCAGGCCTTTGGCTAGTTCAAGACCTGCAATCATAGCCTCATACTCGGCTTCATTGTTAGTCAACTTTGAAGTTCTTATAGATTATCTAATCATGCCACCTGCAGGTGGCTTAGAACTATGCCGAGCCCGAATTCTCTCATATTTGAGGCACCGTCGGTGAATAAGATCCACACCCCTAATGATGCAGTCGTTTTTAGCAGAAGTTATTTTTCTACCTCAGGCACGAGGACGGGCGTAAAATCGGCCACTAAGTCGACCTGAATTTGGGACTTGATAGCCGTTCGAGGCTGATATTCAATATCGTATCCCCCGAGCTTGATGGACCATTTGGCTAGCCGGCCCGACAATCCGGGTTTATGCAATATATTCCGAAGAGTATATGTTGTTAAAACACATATACGGTGGCTTTGAAAATAAGGTTTCAATTTTCGAGATGAACTTATTAATGCAAGAGCTAATTTTTCTAAGTGTGGATACCTGGTTTCAGCATCTCCCAGGGTTCGACTTACATAATATACAGGAAACTGTGTACCTTGCTCATCCCGAACCAGCAAGCCACTTACCGCTACCTCGGATACTGCTAGGTACAAGTATAACATTTCACCCTTCTTTGGGGTGTGGAGAAAAGGCAGGCTTGAGAGATACCGTTTCAATTCCTCCAAGGCACGCTGGCACTCTGGCGTCCACTCAAAGTTTTTTGTCTTTTTGAGTAGAGAGAAAAAATGATGGCTCCGATCTGATGACCTCGAGATTAATCGACCCAGTGCTGCTATCCGCCCTGTCAACCGTTGTACGACCTTTACGTTGTTTACCACCATGATTTATTCGATGGCCTTGATTTTGTCGGGGTTGATCTCAATCCCCTGGTTTGATACCATGAAGCCTAGGAATTTTCCCGAACCTACGCCGAAGGTGCATTTCTCGGGGTTGAGCTTCATGTTGTAGCTCTTAAGGATGTCGAAAGTTTCTTTAAAATGAGTCAAATGGTCTTTTGCGCGCAGAGACTTAACCAGCATGTCATCAATGTAAACTTCCATGTATTTTCCTATTTAATGTTTGAACATCTTATTAACTAGGCGTTGGTACGTGGCCCCTGCATTTTTTAGCCCGAAGGGCATCACATTGTAGCAATATGTGCCATACTTCGTGACGAACGAAGTCTTTTCCCTGTCCTCGGGGTTCATTTGGATCTGATTATACCCGGAGTAGGCATCGAGAAAGGTGAGAGTCTCGTGGCCGGCCGTGGCATCGATCAATCGATCGATGTTGGGCAGTGGGAATGAATCTTTAGGGCATGCTTTATTTAAGTCTTTATAATCTACACACTTTCTTAACTTGTTCCCTTTCTTGGGGACTAGTACTATATTGGCCAACCACTCAGGATACTTACTTCCCTGATGGACCCTATTCTGAGGAGTTTTGTTACCTCGTCTTTGACGTACGCATGCTTTACCTCGGATTGAGGCCTTTTTTTTTGCTTCACCAGTTTGAACCTGGGGTCGACGCTCAGCCTGTGGGTGGTTACTTCCGGGGAGATACCTGTCATATCCAAGTGGGACCAAGAAAAGCAATCAATGTTGCCAATAAGAAATTGAATGAGTTCTTTCCTGAGTTCGGGGATTATACCCGTCCCCAGGTATACCTTTAGATCTGGTAGATGTTTCATCAGAACGGCCTGTTCCAGATCTTCGACCGTTGATATTGTTGCGTCTGATTCTTCTGGGGCAAAGAAGGTTCGAGGGGTGAGGAAGTCTTCCTCATCATTCTCGGGGATCAGTTTATATTCCGACCCCTTGGAGGTGGAACATATGGGTTCTGGCGCCACGTCGTGCACTGCGAACATGTCTTTTGTCGCGTGCTGCTCCCCATACACCGTTTTTATGCCATCTGCGGTTGGGAATTTCAACATCTGGTGGAGAGTCGACGGTATCGCCCTGATGCTATGTATCCATGGCCTTCCCAGCAGGGCATTGTATCTGGTGTCCCCTTCTATGACATGAAACCTGGTACTTCGAACTGTACCAGGCACATCGACTGGGAGGACAATTTCCCCCTTCGTCGTTGCGCTCTCCATGTTAAATCCTCTTAGGGCATTAGAATCGGGTACGATTTAGTCAAGCAGCTTGAGCTGCTTCACTACCTCGAATCTGATTATATTGGACGAGCTACCTGGATCCACGAGCACACGCTTAATTTGAACGCTATTCAAGAGGAAAAAGATTACTAGCGCATCGCTATGTGGTTGGGACAATGCTTCGAAATCCTCCTCCCTGAACACAATTGTTCTTTTAAGTATACAACTTTGAGTTCGCTCTTTCATGGAGGTGTGCACTTTGGCTCGCTTGAGCACGGGTTCTTATGGTCTGCATTCCTTAGGATTGTTGTTTTCACGTGCGTTCACTGAGTTAGTCATTTTCTGACCCGAAATTGAAGATTTCTTTCTGCAAGAAAAAGTGTGAAGAATAACTTGTGTTTTTAGAAAACCAACACTAAAACAATTACTATTATTTTTAGCCCCACGGTGGGCGCCAAACTGTTTACCTTGAAAATGGTAATTACAATTATATTTGATTATGTGGTTCTAAAAATATGTGACCTATTTTAATACCAGTTGTTTAGACAGTAGATGCTGAGTATGAGGCAAGAAAAATGAAATAAGTGCGAAAAGAACTAGATTGTGCAAACCAGGTATCGTAGAGGCCAGTCTCGAAGGTGGTCGGGCAGGCCTCGAGGTCGAGCTCGAGAAGCTTGATTAGGGGCTATCGGTAATGGTATAACAATATTGAATGCCTTAAGGTTGGCCTACTTATGATCAATAATAAGCAATAAATGAAGAACTATAAGTGAAACACAATAAATGGAAGCAGTAAATCAATGGAATAATTGTAGAGAATGTTTAAGTTAGGCAACAGAGAATGTTGTTGTTCTGGTATTGAATATCATGTGTGTTACAAAGTGAAAAGGGTCCCCTTTATATAAGAAAGGGAATACCAACATAGTACATGTGTGTTCCTTCCAAAGAAATGTAGTTGGTGCAACTATTAAATGTAAAGATAAATGGTTGGTGCAACCATTTAATGTCACGGTAGGAGCGTGTACTATCCTGTGTATTTTTTCATCTTTAACCACGTGCCCTTAGCGGATTTCCTGCCTCTCCATGTCGACCCTTGGTTTGTACTACCTCGAGGTCGAGGTCCCTCGATGTGCATTTCCTCGAGGCTGGGGACCTTCGATTTGCACGACCTCACGATCGAGGACCTACAATACATACTGCCTCGAGGTTGAGGGCCTTCAACGTGTATCGATATCAGAGCCGGGCTTTCAAGCTTTCTAAACGTCGAGATGACCGTAAAATCGGGCTCTCCAATTTTAGCCGTATACATGAAATGCATGTACATGACTGAGTATGAAATATCAATGAAATCAGTGAGATGACAACAAGAAACGACCATTATGGGTCCCAACAGTATCGGCATAAAGCCTAAACATGCTATCTAGCATGATTGACAGCTCAATTACTTTATCACATTGTGAAAACACAGATATCAACATGATAGAGTCACTATACAGTGCCATGGAATCAACCAGGTCCTAATTCTCATGGTGCACGCCCGTCACTTGGCATGTGCGTCACCTCAATACCAATCACATAACACATAATTTTGGGTTTCGAACCCTCATAACCAAGTTTGAAGGCGTTACTTACCTCAACCTGAGCCAATCTCTACTCCGAAATGCCTTTGCCTCTCAAATCGGTCTCCAAACATCTCGAATCTAGCCACAAGCAGTACAATACAACCAATATAGGATAAAGGGATCAATTCCGACAGAAAAGTACTAAATTATAGCCAAAAATCCTAAATTGGCCCGAACCCGGCTCCCGGGCCCACGGCTAGAAGTCTGACAAAAGTCACAAAATCCGAAAGCCCATTCACTCACGAGTCTAACCATTCCAAATTAACTCAAATCCGATAACAAAATCTCATTCAAAACCTCATAAATCCATCTAAAGAACACTTCCTCTTTTCCCCAATTTTCCACCCCAAATCACAAATTAAATGGTGGAATTACAGACATAATCATGGAACTTGACCAAAATTAGATAGGAATCACTTACCCTAAATACCCACGCAAGAATCTCTCCAAAAACTGCCTTCTACCGAGCTCCCAATTCAATTTTTTGATATGAACTCAAAACCCTCGTTTTTGAATCTTTTATTCTGCCCAGGTATGCCTCTTTTGTGAACACGGAAGTAACCTCGCGTTCGCGAAGCAAAAATTGCCTCTGACAAAAATCCCTTCTACACGAACGCAATCAACCACTCGCGAACGCGAACCTTTACTGACCCCCCTAATCGCGAACGCGAACGCACCTCCGCGAACATGTAGACCAAATGAATGAGGTCCACAGTTGATACTTCTCTTCTTCGCGAACGCGTTCCCCATCTTGCGTCTGCGATGCACTCTACTCCCAAACCTTCGTGAACTCGTCCTCTTCTTTGCGAACGCGTCCTCTTCTTCGCGAACACGAAGAAAAAATCCTCCCCAGCCTCCAGGTACACTTCGTGAACGCAAGACCTGCCTCGCTAATGCGTAAGAGGAAACCAACAACAGCAAAACCAGCAGATATCAGCTATCACTCAAAGGCCAAAAATGATCCGTTAACCACACGAAACTCACCCGAGGTCTTCGGGACCTCAACCAAACATACCAACAAGTCCCAAAACATCATACGAAATTAGTCGAATACATAAACCACCTCAAACAACACCAAAAACACGAATTACACACGGATTCAAGCCTAATGAATTTTGAAATTTTCGAATTCTACAAACGACGCCGAAACCTATCAAATCACATCCGATTGGCCTCAAATTTTGCACACAAGTCATAAATGACACCACGAAGCTATTCCAACTTCCGCAAATTCAATCCGACCCCGATATCAAAAAGTTCACTCCCGGTCAAACTTTTCAAATTTTCAACTTTCGGCATTTCAAGCCTAATTCCACTACAAATCTCCAAGACACAATCCGGACGCGCTCATAAGTCCAAAATCACCTACCGGAGCTAACAGAACCATTAAAATTCAAATCCGAGGTCGTTTACACATAAGTCAACATCCTATCAATTTTTCCAACTTAAGCTTTCAAATAAGAGACTAAGTGTCTCAATTCATTTTGAAATCTCTCCGGACCTGAACCGACTAACCCGGTAAGTCATAATACAGTTGTAAAACACAAAAGAAACAAAAAATAGAAGAACGGGGCTACAACTCTCGAAACGACCAGCCGGATCATTACAATTTTGCTCGATTAACCATAATTAATTTAAAATGACCTCATTTTGGGTGAATTGTATTCTAGGCCAGGAAATCTACCTTGAGAGCACAAAAGCAAAATTTGTATCAGTTTCATTTTGCTAGTTCTTTGAGAAGGTAAATGCAAGGATACATAGATTAAACGTACTACAAGCAGCTCAATAATAAATTACGTACTTTCCAAATGAAAATCACTATGCTGATTGGGTGTTAAAATGGATCATTCATAGAACATTAAGAGTCATTCGGAGCCTAATAAACTCTTGTGTATTCAGTTATATGTCTAGGGAAGTGCTGACTGCTCTTTCTCCTTATCCTTCCTACACCCCAACTCTACAGTCAAGATTTAAACTCATCCTAAGTTGGACACCAGACGTCTAGCATATAGACATGGAGTTACACCAAGTTAAAAGTAAAGCAGTTACTCTTAGTTAAAAGTAAAACAGTAGTGTGTAATTCGCATTGTCCATTACTCAAATGATCACTCAACTATCCCAAATTATTTTTAAAGTCACTTTTCTTTCGTTTGTAATAACAAAATCACTGAACTATGTCTATTGCACTCAGAAGATCACTCAACTAAATTTTTTAAATTTTGGATTGTCAAATACCTATTTTACCCTCTAAATTATAAACAATTATCTTCTTTTTATTTTTTTAAAACTTTCTAATATAATGATTTTTCCCTTTTTAATTTATAGTATAGACTTACCTATAGAATAAATAAATATTATTTATATATTAAAAAATAAAACATATTTAAGCATATATAATGCTGGTATAACAAAATAATGAGCATAGTAAAAAAATTAATTAGAATAATTTGTTAGTAATAATAATATTAGTATTAAAAACAAAAATTCAAAAATTTATTTGCACAATTCAGAATGAAAGAAAATAAAGGTTGTAAAACATATATTTCATGCACGTAATAAAAAAATAATAATTACTTAAATAAACGTATTTTTATAATATACATTATATATTCTTGAAAATTATGCTCAATTTCAATTGTGGTTTGATTAGGAGTGTGTTCGGAGATAACCAACATGAACCCCATCTTCATTCCTTGGTCAGTCCCCGACGACAATGTGACACCTCAGAACAACCCCAACATGCATGCAACACCCCTGGCAAACCCAGCACGCCCACAACACCCTCATGTCCCACCACACAACCCACAAGCCATCCCACAAGCACCACCTAATGCACAAGAACCAGAAGACAACCATATGAGGAGGAAGGAGAAATAAACCTACTGGGGTCAGGACCAGTCCTAGAGTTTTCAAGACTCAACTATGTAAAGGTTTACCTATTCAGGGACCAAAGGGAGAAGAGATATGTACTGAGTTTCCCACCAACACTTTACAAATATTCAATGGATGTGAGGCCTCCCCAAGATGCAACAGTAGGAAACCACGCCATGATACTAGTTCCATCGTTGAGGAGAAACTCACATCCCCGTACTCAGAGGGAGAATGGGCCAACAAACAACCTAGCATCCATGTTTAGGCCTACCAATGTCATTATATGGAACATACGTGGGGTAATCATGAAAACTTCAGAGTAAATTTTCGGGAAATGTTAGATACCCACCGACCTTGCATGGTTACACTACTTGAAACAAGAATGAAAAGTCGCATGTCTCTCCTTAGTGATATTGATTTTTCTCAAATGATTGAAGTCCCTAGTGAAGGTAAATCCGGTAGCATAGTTCTTTTATGGGATGCTAGTGTGGTCAAGGTGCATGATTTTGTTAGAAATAATCAAGAGATTCATGCCACAATTGAGGTACTTCCTTCACACACTACTTGGCTTTTTTCTTCTATTTATGCTAGTACTAAACTGTCTAAACGTAGGGAAATGTGAAGTAATATAGAAAATATTAGCAATAATTTTAAAGGTCCTTGGATGCTTGGGGGGGATTTTAATGATATCCTCACCTCAAATGACAAATTTGAGGATAATCCTATCAACCGTAAACGTAGTAACTCTATATGGAATAGTATCAATCATTGTAATCTAATAGATTTAGGTTACAAGGGATGTAAATACACTTGGTCAAACCATAGAAAGAAATCAAAGGTCTTAATTATGGAACGTCTTGATAGAATTTTTGTGAATAAAAACTCTTTATCCTTATTCCCTAAGACTGTAGTTATCCACTTGCCTAAGACACACTCAGATCATAATCCACTATTAATCAATCTTAGGTCTAGAAATATTAATCATAGTGATAAACCTTTTCGTCTAGAAATAATTTGGTGTAGGCACCCGGACTTCATAAACATAGTTAAACATTGTTGGACAAATACTAACCTAATGAATGCATAAAATCGTTTTAAGGAGGATGTTATCCAATGGAAAAATACCACATTTGATGACATCTTCAAAAGAAAGAAAAATGTTTTAGCTAGACTGAATGGGATACAGTGCTCTCCTCAATGCCAATATAGTAACTTCTTACAAAATCTGGAATCAAACGTCCAACTCGAATGTAACAATATTCTCCATATGGAACATGATTTTTGGAAATTAAGATCTAGAATTAACTAGCTAAATGAAGGAGACGCCAACACTAAGTACTACCATATCATGGCATCCAATCGTAAATGTCGTAATGCCATTACCTACTTTACTAAGGAGGATGTAGATTGGATATACGAACCTAGTCTAATTCTTGAACACACCTTGTCTTTCTTTATGAAAGCCTTCTCAACAACCAATCTTTATTCCTCTAAAATTAACCCTACTGTTGAACCTTCTAGTACAAGAAACATTAACCTTAGTAGTCTGGATAAACCACTCACAAATATAGAAATCTCTAAGGCCCTTTTTTCCCTTAAACCCTTTAAAGCCTCAGGTCCGGATGGCTTACACCCTTTCCTTTACCAAAAATATTGGCACATAATAGAAAACTTTTTTACTAATTATTTTCATAATATTTTTAATACCCAAACTTTTCCCAGTGGCATTAATAAAACATTCATCTGCCCCATTCCTAAATTCCCTAATGCTAATAACCTTAAAAATTTTAGACCCATTGGTGTCACGACCCCCAAATCATAAGCCGGTCGTGATGGCGCCTAACGTGGAACTAGGCTAGTCAACAATCACATACTGACATAATATTTTAATAATTTCCAAAACAGTTCTGATATATCGCAAAATTCTTTCTCTTAAGCAGGTAAAGCAACAAAATGAATAAAACAGTTTACACACAGCCCCAAAACCTGGAGTCAACCATCATGAGAATCTACGAGTAGTACAAAATAACCCTACTGTCATAATACATCAAGACTCGGAACGAGGAAATAAATACAAAATAAGAAATGGGAAAAGAGATGTTGTGGATGCTGAACAACTACCTCGAAGTCCCAACTCCGGCTCCGCAAGAGGGAAGAAAACTAGCGCTCGGTACCAGCACTTGTATCTGCACATAAGGTGCAGGGAGTAATTTGAGTACGCCAACTCAGTAGTAATGAAAATAAATCAAGTCTAAGCAGTATGAAACACATAGGATCAATCATCAATTCACAATAAGCACAACCTTTCTTTCCAACAGTGTATACATTAAATCAACACGCTTTAAAAGACAACTTCAGTAAAAATCCTTTGAAAAGTGTGATTTCCAACAATTTAAGAAATATACCCCAAGAGTTTAGTGTAAAATGAAATAAATCATAAATAGCCCCTCGGGCCAAAAACATGTATCATAAATCGCCCCTCGGGCAAATCATCACTCAGAATCAGTCACTCAGAAACCTCACAATCACTCAGTATCAGCCCCTCGAGCATCCTCATTGTCACTCATTCCTCCCAGTCGCTCGTCACTCGGCACTCACATCAGTAGGTACTTGCACTTACTAGGGGTGTGTACAGACTCCGGAGGGGATCCTTTAGCCCAAGCGCTAATATCAAGCCACCTCGTGGCATATCATATCCTTATAATCAGGCCCTCTGCCTCATCCAGTCAGAAACTCTCAAAAAGCCCCTCGGGCTATCAGTAAAACGGGGTACTCGACCCAAAAACATAATTTTATATCTCAAAATAGTGTAAATAAGGATGAGTTTCGAAATCAGTTAAACATAATACGACTGAGTGTAAATCATAAGTCAACACAGTGAGGAAAAGCAGTAAAAGCCCCCAAGGGTCTTAACCGGTCTGCACAAGGCCCCAAACATGGCTTACAACCCAGATATAACAATAGTCCGAAAACACGATTTAACATATGATTTTAAAGTAAATACGCAAATCAATAGTTGCCACGGGAAGGACCAAGTCCAAATCCCCAATTAGTGCACGCCACACATTCGTCATCCAACATGTGCGTCATTCCAAAAATAGTGAGAAAATACAAAGTCCGGGGTTTCATACCCTCAGGACAAGATTTACAGTCATTACATACCTCAAGCCGGGCCAAATACTAATCTGTGATGCTCATGCCTCTCGAATCGGCTCCCAAATTCTCCGAGTCTATCAAAATCAGATTACTATCATCAAAATATGCTAGGGATACGAAATCCATTCAAAAATTATCAAAATTAGGCACAATTCCAGAAATTGGCCAAAACCGGTCCACGGGACCACGTCTCAGAATTCTATGAAAATTGCATCACAAGAATCCTCATCCTCTCCCAAGTCTATACATATAAAATGCATCGATATCCAACCATAATTGACCCCTCAATTCCTCAATTTTAAGTCTCAATTTCCCAATTCAAGCCTAATTCTACTCCGGACATCAAAACCACTGGAATTTAGATGCTATCTCTTTTGAACTACCCACTGAGGTGATAAAGAACATTAAAACCACACCCACTCCTTGCAAGGAATCCAAACTGGATTAGATGAGCTGGATGCTTAATTCTAATGGTTTTTTTCCACGAAATCTGGATATAATCTGTTTGCAACTCCCAACCTTACTTATAAATGCTTCAAGTGGATTTGGGACCTTCGATGCCCCAACAAAATTAAATTTCTTTTGTGGAAATGCTTGCATAACTGTATACCTTGTTCATATCTAGCACAAATAGGTATGAACATAGATGCCACTTGCACATGTTGTAGAATGGGAATATTAAACATCTACCACATCTTTTTAGATTGCCCTATAGCGCGCCATTATTGGGAAACATGGGAATCACCTACCAAGGCTTGATAGACAATGAAAATTGGCTTGAGAAATTGAAAAAGATAACTTCATCCGCCAAAATACTAATGTCAATAGTTGGGAAACCCTATTTCCGTACTTCATATGGGATTTATGGAATAACAGGAACCACAACAACATAAACAACCTCAATTGCAATCTAGATGCTAGTAAAATCATTCATCATGCATGGGAATTTGTCTTCTGCACTGAAAAAAATCCACTCATTAACAAAACAATCACTATAGAGGTTAGGTGGCAGAAACCTCCAAGGAACTGGATTAAACTAAACTGTGACGATGCTTTTTCCAGTATAAACAATGTAGCAGGTATTGGTGGAGCATTCCGTAATTGCAACGGAGAATGGATCGTGGGGTTCCACAAAATAATCTATGTTATCTCCTCCACACATACAGAATTGATGGCTCTACTGGAGGGATTAAAAATGCCAAAGATATGAATTTCGAAAAGATGGAAATTGAAACGGATTGCACATATATTATTAAGCTTATATATGGAAATGGTCATAACTTCTCTAACATTGTTGTTGAATGTAGATGGTTGATGCACCAACTGAAGCTCCCAATCCTGAAGCATAATTTCAGAGAAGGTAATAGAGTGGCACACTGGATGGCTAAGGAAGCAGTCAAGTACCCTACAACTATCAAGTGTTTTTGCCATGCTCGTCCACCCCTTTTGGTTGAACAAGAAGTGTTAAGAGAGAAGCTGGAAATTTGTAATAGTTTCAAAGACTTTTCTACTAACGTTTGTAATTTCCTAGTAAGCATGGGAAATAGTAATGCCCTAAAAATTGCTTCTATGATTTTGTAATGTGTTATTAAGTAATCTAGATCTATCCTTTATGTTCAAAAAAATCTAAAGGCACGAAGTCCTAGTTTTTTTCGCCTCACAAATTAAAAGCAAATTCACTCAAATAAATTAAGATACATTCACTCAAACAAATTAAGAGCTCGTTTGGACATAAAAAAATTCTCATTTTTTTCAAAAAATTTTAATTTTTTTCGAAATCAGTGTTTGTCCATAAAATTTCCAATTTTCACTTGAAAATAAATTTTGAAATTTTTTGAAAATTTAAGAAATTCCAAAAAACTATTTTTCAAAATTTTCCACTCATATCACTCACAAAACTTCAAAAACAAACCAAAATTATATTCATGTCCAAACACAACTCTAATTTCCAAATACCATTTTCACTTGAATTTTTTTTTCACTTTTTTTTTTTGAAATTTTACATTTCTTGTGTCCAAACGCGCTACTAAGATACAGAACATTTATGAAAAGGAAAATCAGGAAAAAATCAAGTAGATGGCAATGTAATCCCACATACCAACTTCTCAATTTCTTTAGATACTTAGCTTTGGAGAAATACCTCTCCTTTGTAGGACCCACTTAAATAAAAAGGAAATTAAAAAAAAAATAAAAGAAAGACAAGATGGCAACAAGTTGCAACGAGCAAGAACAAATTGGTCATTTGCAAAGATGTAAATTGCAAAACCAATGCATTTGATTGGATGAAAAGGACGGCTCTCTTCCTATAAATAGAAACGTTTGCTTCTCAGATCAAATACACCAAAACGAAAGAGAAGCAACTGAAGTTAGAGAGAGTAATCCACAAATTGCAATCTGTGAGATAAACAGTGAGTGTGAGTAATATTGTTGTGAGGTGTTTAAAATAAAGAATGTTATTTCTTTCGAAGTTGTAGTAGTCTTTAGGCACTACCAAGTTGTAATATTATAGTGGTAATATTACTCTGCTCGGGTATTGTATCTTACCCCGTTAAAAGATTTGGTGTCTTTGTTACTCTCTTGTATTATTGTTATTTATCGTGGATATTATTACCGGGTGGGATATTTGTTTTCTCCCAACAACTTGGTATCAGAGCTATGGCGAATAATGGTCCGATGCCTTTTTAGTACCCCGTCTCACAAAACATAATTATGAGAAATGGTGTCTACATATGAAAGTCATTCTTGGCTACCAAGATGTGTGATAAATCGTAGATAGAGGGTATGCTAAACCCAATAATGAGGAAGCTCTACCTCAAAATGAAAAAGATGTCTTGGCAAAGACAAGGAAGAAGGATTAACAATCCCTCACGTTCATCAACTAATTTTTGGATGATGCCATGTTTGAGAAGGTGGCCGATGCTACCAGCTCAAAGGAAGCTTGGGATATTTTAACAAATTCTCTCCAAGCAGTTGGCAAGGTGAGGAAGGTAAAACTTCAAACTCTAAGGGCTGATTTTGAAGTTTTAGAATTGAAAGAATCCGAATGCATTTCGGATTATTGTTCAAAAGTGAAGGTTGTTGTAAATCAATTGAGAAGATACGGGGAGGACATAGAAGATGTCTGTGTGGTAGAAAAAATCCTTCACACTTTAACACCTAAATTTGATTTTTGTGGTGTGTGCTATTGAGGAATCTAAAAATTTAGACTCTATGACGGTGGATCAATTGGAGGGTTCTTTACAAGCCCGTGAATAAAAGATCAAGAGGAGGAAAGAAGTGCTACTGGAGCGACTTCTTAAAACTCAGGCATCCTTTAAGGATTATGGAGGTGAAAAAAGCTATCGAGGGAACGGACGAGGACGAGGCTGTGGTGGTCATGGAAGAGGAAAAAGTAATGGTAAAAACTTCAATAATGAAGTTAAAATCCATCAAACATTCAGAGGTCATGCTCGTGGACAAACAGGAGGAAGAGGACATGACTACTACCAAGAAAATAATGGACAAAGGTATGACAAATCAAAAATTGAGTGTTATAATTGTCATAAATTTAGCCATTACTCCCGGGAATGTCGTAGCAATGTTGAAGAAAAGTCTAACCTTGTTGATGAAAAGAAAGAAGAAGATGAGCCAACATTATTGCTGGCACTAAAGGAAAAAGACAATGATGATTGTAGCTCGTGGTATTTGGACAATGGAGCAAGCAATAATATCTGTGGATACAAAGAGAAGTTTGTGGAGATCAATTAAATGATGAAAGGTGATGTGTCCTTTGGAGATAACTCAAAGATTCAAATCGAAGGGATAGGTACGATTCTGATCTCCTGTAAAGATGGTAGTCACAAGAAAATTCAAGATGTTTATTATTTGCCAAAATTAAAAAGTAATATTTTGAGTTCGGGCCAGCTTCTTGAAAATGAATATGACATCCACATGAAAAATATGCATCTTTGGCTTAAAGATTCAAGTGGAATTCTAATTGCTAAAGTGCATATGGAAAAGAATAGATTATTTTCTCTGAATCTTAAAATAATATATGCAAAGTGTTTGAAGGCTAATATGCAAGATGAATCATTGTGTTGGAACATGAGATTTGTGAACTTGATTTTTGAAGCACTCAAATCAATGAGAGAAAAGAACATGGTGCATGGGATACCATCAATCAACAATCCCAATCAATTGTGTGAAGCTTGTCTTCTTGAAAAACATGCTAGGAGGAGTTTTTCAAATGAGGCCATGTCAAGATCAACCAAGTCGTTCCAGCTTGTTCACATTGATGTGTGTGGACCAATCAATCCACCTTCTTTTGGTATACTTTCTGCTTTTCATTGATGACTTTAGCAGAAAGACTTCGGTTTATTTCTTGACCAAAAATCTGAAGCTTTTGTTGCTTTTAAAAATTTCAATGTGCTTGTGGGGAAAGAAAGTGGCTATGAAATTAAGGCTTTAAGGTATGATAGAGGAGACGAATTCACTTCAAAAGAATTTAATGACTTCTGTTAATCTCATGGAATTCACCGCCCTCTAACGGTACCTTATTCACCCCAACAAAATGGAGTTGCAGAGAGAAAGAATCGAATGATTCTTAATATGGATAGATATATGTTGAAAGCTAAAAGTATGCCCAAGGAATATTGGGCCGGAGCTATTTCTTGTGCAATTTATTTGAACAAAAGGTCTCCAACAAGGAATGTAAGAGATCAAACCCCTCAAGAAGCATGGAGTGGAAGAAAGCCAAGTGTCAAGCACTTGAGAATCTTTGGGAGCACAACCTATGCTCATGTTCCACATCAAGGGAGAGAAAAGCTTGACTATCGGAGTGTCAAGCATGTGTTTTTTGGTTATGATACGAGTTCAAAAGGCTACAAGTTATACAACTCAAACAGTGGCAAGGTGGTGATAGGTCGCGATGTTGAATTTAATAAAGAATTGGCATGGAACTGGGAAGCTCAGGAAGAAACTTCATATGATTTTCTTCCATACTTTGGTGGTGAAGAAGAACCAGAGACCATGAAACATGTACATGATACAACTCCACCTCATTCTCCAACCAATGTTGCATCTCTCTCTTCTCAAGAAAGTTCAAATGAACAACCGCAAAGGACAAGGAGTATTCAAGAGCCCTATGAGGACACAGAAGAAGTTACTAATTTTGATTTTTTATGTTGTCTCTTTGCTGACAGTGAACCAATAAACTTTGATAAAGCTGTTACAGACAAAAGGTGGAGACAAGACATGGAGGAGGAGATTGATTCAATAGAGAAGAACAACACTTGGGAGTTAACAACTCTTCCCAAGGGTCATCCAACAATTGGAGTGAAATGGGTATACAAGACAAAGAAGAATGTTAATGGAGATGTGGAGAGATACAAGGCATGATTTTTGGTTAAAGGCTACAAGAAAAGGCAAGGAATTGACTATGAAGAAGTCTATGAACCTGTTGCCCGCATGGAGACGATTCGTTTGCTCATCCTTTGGCGGCGTAAATAAAGTGGAAGATCCATCAATTAGACGTCAAGTCAACCTTTTTGGATGGCTATCTTGAAGAAGAAGTCTATGTTGAACAACCATTGGACTTTGTGGTCAAAAACCATGAAGATAAAGTGTTGTGGTTGAAGAATGATTTATATGGATTAAAGCAAGCCCCACGAGCATGGAATAGTTGCATCGACAAGTATGTTCAAGACAATGGATTTACTCGTTATCTCCATGAATATTCTCTTTACCTTAAAGTTCATACTAACGGAAATATCTTACTTGTTTTTTTTATGTTGATGATCTTATTTTCACGGGTAATAACCCAAGTTTGTTTAAAGCTATTAAGAAGATATGTCCCGTGAGTTCGAGATGACAGACATAGGGCTCATGTCATACTACCCGAGCCTTGAAGTGAATCAGATGGAGGATGGTATTTTTATCTCTCAAGAAATCTATACAAAAGAGATATTGAAGAAGTTTAACATGCTCGATTGTAACCTCGTGAACACACCGACGGATAGTGGGACAAATTTGTCCAAGTTTGATAAAGGAGAAAAAGAAGATCCCACATTTTTTGAAAGTCTTGTGGAAGTTTGAGGTACTTGACTTGTACTAGGCCATATATACTCTTTGCAGTTGGAGTAGTAAGTCGCTTCATGGAAACTCATAGCTCCACTCACTTGAAGGTCGCTAGAAGAATTCTTCGTTACCGAAAAGGTACAATTGACTTTGGGTTATTTTATTCTTCGTCTAATAATTTGAACCTTATGCGATTTTGTGATAGTGATTATGCAGGAGATATTGATGATAGAAAAAGTACAACTGATTTTATATTTTTCTTGGGTGATTCTGTTATTTCTTGGAATTCAAAGAAACAATCAATTGTTACTCTCTCGACTTGTGAAGCTGAATATATAGCAGCAACATCATGTACATGTCATGCTATTTGGTTGAGAAGATTGTTGAAGGAGCTCAATTTATCACAAATTGAAGCTACAGAGATTTGTATTGACAATAAATCCGCACAGGCACTCACGAAGAATCCAGTGTATCATGATCGAAGCAAGCATATTGATACAAGATATCACTTCATCAAAGAATGCATTGCCAAGAAGGAAGTCGAGTTCAAGTATGTGAAATCTCATAATCAAGCTGCGGATATTTTTACCAAGCCTTTCAAATTTAAAGATGTTCAAAGATTGAGATCAATGCTTGGAATGAAGAAGAAAAATTAAAATTAAAAAAGAGATTTGTAGGACCCACTTAAATAAAAAGAAAATAAAAAAAGAAAAAGAAAGATAAGATGGCAACAAGTTGCAACGAGCCAGAACAAATTGGCCATTTGCAAAGTTGCAAATTGCAAAACCAATGCATTTGATTGGTTGAAAAGGACGCTCTCTTCCTATAAATAGAAGCATTTGCTTCTTAGATCAAACACACTAAAACGAGAGAGAAACAATTGAAGAGAGAGAGCAATCCACGGATTGCAGTCTGTGAGATAAATAGTGAGTGTGAGTAATACTTTGCTGAGGTGTTTAAAATAAAGAGTATTATTTTTTTTGAAGTTGTAGTGATCTCTTGGCACTACTAAATTGTAATATTATTATGGTAATATTGCTTCGCTTGAGTATTATATTTTACCGCGTTAAAAAAATTGGTGTCTTTGTTACTCTCTTGTATTATTGTTATTTATCGTGGATATTATTCTTGGGCGGGAGACTTTTTTTCTCCCAACATCCTTTAATATATGTAAGATGTCATCACTCACCCTTGACAAATCAATGGATCTTCTGATCTTTCATTGTCAAAGACAGAGCTTTTTAACGTAGTTTTGAAGGGTTTAATTATCTATAGAAAACAAAGGCCCATTACAGTGAAAGGACAAAAATAACATCTTCATGCAAATGCACCAAACCATGAAACGGAAAGAAATTGTAAAAGTTCCCAAAAAAAAAGAAAGGTGAGGGAGACGTACGGAATAAAAAGTGGAGTATATGAGAAATAGAAGTGAAAATAGAAGTAATAGCCAGTTGCCCAAGACAAATGACACTGCTAAACACGTGTCGCCTGGAAGACGACAATGAGAGCGCTGCAATTGAAACCCAAATACCGAGATACCCTTGAAAAATAACACCAATTCCTAAATTACTCATGTTCGTCAATTGAACTCACATTTCTATATATTAGCAATATGCTTGGTTGTTGTAGCTTTTAAAAGAAATATAACAATGCAACAGAAAATTTTGTAAAATCTATACGGGGGAAATATGTAACAACTAATTCGATCATGTCTAGATATCAAGTAAAGCTGGCAGGTGGTCCGGGCCTGATCCGGAATCGGATCGGTCCCGCGGCCATGTAGGCTTGTGGGCTAAACGGGCCGGTCCGTGGCAGATTCGGTTTTGGCGGGCTTCAGAGCCCATATGGGGTGTGCCTTAGGTTTGGAACCGAGAGCCCGAGACTGTTTAGCCCGGGACCGGCAGGTGAGCCTGGGCCGGTTCAACCAGGACAAACGGGCCCAACGACTCTTTTTTTAAATTTTTTTTATTTAATAAATAGCCAACGGTCAGAATTTTAAAATCTAGCCGTTTGGCCCTTTAATTTAGTCATTTGACATTTTTAAAAATAGTCATTTGGCCCACAAACTTTGTTTTAACCCCAAACTTTTTATAATTACACTTTTTTCTATTCTCAACTATAAATACCCCATCATTCTTTCATTTTTACTCATAAAATCATCAATCTCTCTCTAATTTTCTTCTATAATTGCTTACTTTATTATTGCAATTTGTGAAAAATTATGAAGTTGGTGAATTGAAGTCTTCAAGTCTTCAACATAATACAATTTTCAAGAAGTTGTTCGTCAATTCGGTAAACTCGTTCCAACTCTTAAGTTTTAATATTATAGTTTTGTTTGTTTAATTTGTTTTCCTTATAATTAATATGGACTTTTCTTTGAAAAAAATATTTGGCGGTAAGGGAAAATCTACTGGTGAATCTAGTAGGCAAGCTACTACTACTACCCCGGCCCCGGCTCCCCGACCTAGACCTGTTACCCGTCCTCCTCCACCTATTATTCTTGATAGTGATAACCCTTGTTTTCAATTTACCGATAGTCAATTTATACATGATCTTACACCAGGTTCACAATTAAATGATGAATATATGAATGCTCTTTATGGTAATCCAGAGGAAAATATTGATTTAGATGAAACGCAACCGGATTTAGATGATACACCTACTAGTCCTGCTGCTAACCAAACTGATAATAATCCAAATGATGCCCCGGCTGACCTTCCTGTAGTAACCCCTACTTTTACTAGAAAACCTTCTAAAGGGTCTGAAACATCTCTTGTTTGGTATTTTTTACTCAACTAAGAGATCAAAATAAGACTAAGTGTAAAACTTGTGGGATCTTGATGTCTCATAAATTTACTGGAGATCGTGGTGGTACGATTATTTGACCAGACACATAATGAAACACCCTAATGATAAAGCTAGATTTCTTCAAATGAAAGCTGCGCAAGAGGGGACAAGTGGAGGACTTAGGTTAACCCTAGTACCGATCCAAATCTAGTTCAACCAGGAATTAACACTGTTACCAGTGATATTTTGTATTACTATCCAAATAAAGATCGTGAAGAATTGGTAAAAATGGTTACTGTTATGTGCTTACCATATAGTTTTCCCTCTAACCTTCACTTTGTCCATTATATTAGAAGAATTTATAATCCTACTTATAAAGGATGGCCTCGCACAATCGTAAAGGCTGATATTTATAAATATAAACATGAATATGAACAATATTTGCGCTATTTATTTACTCATATTAGTAATCGCGTTTCTATTACTACTGATATTGGTAGGAGTGGTAATGACTGTGATTATCTTACTGTTACTACTCATTGGATTGATGAGGAATGGATAATGCAAAAATGCATTATTGCTTATAGAATAATTACTTCAAGTCACACATGTAAGTTTATTGTTAAGACAGTTGCAGTATTTGTAGATATTTTTGCATTAGAGATAAAATAATGTCAGTTTCAATGGACAATGCTTCTAGTAACACTAATGCTATAGGCTTTCTTAAACCTACACTAAGTCCTGCATTTAGTAATATTTTTCATGTTAGATGTATTTGTCATATTTACCATTTAATCATCGGTGATGGTCTGAATACTTTAAATGCTGAAATTGCAAAGGTTAAATTCTCTCTTTATTGGCTTTTTTATTCAAACCGTAGAAGTAGAGTTAGAGAATATTATAAAAAAATGTGATGAATTTGGCCTTAGAGAAAGAAAGGTTCCTAAACCTTGTCCGACTAGATGGAATTACTTGTATGAAAGTTTAGTTGTTGCATATGAATATAGAAACCCAATAAGTGCAACCTATAATGCTCGTGTAGGTGGTGATGATGATGATGATGATGAGCACCTTACAAATCAAGATTGGGCTAATGTTAAAANTAAGTTTAGTTGTTGCATATGAATATAGAAACTCAATAAGCGCAACGTATAATGCTCGTGTAGGTGATGATGATGATGATGATGATGATGATGATAGTACCTTACAAATCAAGATTGGGCTAATGTTAAAATTCTTCTAGATTTTTTAGAACATTTTCATGTTGCTACAAATGACTTATCTGGGCAATATTATGCTACTATTTCTAACTGTTTAGTTTATATTTCATCATTTGCAAAATTATTTACTCAATTTTCAAAGGGTGGGGTAGTTTACCAATGTGCTATTGATGATATGAAAGATAAGTTAAAAAATATTTTTTCCTTATCCCCCCTCTTTATGGTATTGCAGCCATGTTAAATCCTACCATGAAATTAGGAGGTCCTCACTATTGGTATACTCAAATTTATAATGCATTATCACTTTCAACTGAGGAATATGCTACACTTAAAGATGAAAAAGCCTCAATTAAAATAAATGCTCAAACAATTTATAATGCTTATCAAGTTGCATTAGATCATGCTAGACCAAATGTTCCAACTCCTACCTCGTCTAGCTCGCAGTCATCCAAAAGATCCGCGGAACTAAAAGCACTTAGTTCTTGGACGGGGTTCAGGGGTTCTCAAGGTAATAATATTGGTGATAGTTCACAACTAAATGAGCTTCAATTTTATTTGTTGCAGGGACTTGAAACAGAGAATCCTGAAAGCACCTTCAATGTTTTGGAATGGTGGAAGGACAAAGAAAAATACTATCCGGCTCTTTCAAGGATGGCTCGAGATATTTTAAGTATTCAAGCTTCAATAGTGGCATCAGAGAGCGCTTTCAGTCAAGCGTGACTTCAAATCGTTGACCATAGAGCATCTATAAGGGAGAGCTTGGAAAAATCAGTACTTTTAAGAGATTGGATCCGTTCGGAAAGAAGAAATTTTGGACTACTTGAATTACAACCAGAGATAGATGAAACTTATGAAGAAATGCTAGCGGAACTTGCGGAGGATGCTGCTTCGCCCGGAAGCGGTGATGAACAAGCTTCTTTTCCGCCACCACTAACGGAAATTCCTCCGAACCTTGAAGGATTTATGAAATTTGTTAGAGATAATATGTAACTTGTATTTTGGCACATCTTGATTAGTTTTTTTTTCTTTTAATGGTGGTATTAGTACCTTGTTGTGCTCATTCCATTGTGGGGAGGAAGACTAAGAAAGATATTTTTATTTTTTTAAATGTCGTATTAATAAAAATTATTAGGCATTTCCTTGAATATTTATTTACATTTTTTTGTGTGTTTAAACTTGAATTACAAGACATAAGTCATAATTATATAATATAATTTACAATAAATTGCCTTAGATAATATAATATAATTACATAAAAAAAAAATTTTAAAAATAGCCAACGGCTATAATTTCAAAAACTAGCCGTTTGAATTTTTAAAAAAATAGTCATTTGGCCCTCAAACTTTATTTTAACCCCAAACTTTTTATAATTACACTTTTTCCCTATTTTCAACTATAAATACCCCCTCATTCTTTCATTTTTACTCACAAAATCATCAACCTCTCTCTACTCAAATTCTCAATTCAAGTTAAACCATGCCCGCTGATTCTAGATTACCCCATTTGTTCAGGAACACTATAATATGGTAGAAGAAAATGAAGAAACTTATACGGTAACGTGCAAGTATTGTGGTCGAGTCTACACTCGGCGTGCAAAGTTGGAGGACACATGCCCCTTAAAGAGGCATACAATAAAGTATTGTCAAGCGCGTCCGCAAGACATTCTTATTTAAGATTTTAAGTTTATTTCAAACTTATGTTATTTTAAAATTATTAGACGTATTATGCTTAATGTTGTAGTTTGTTAAATTAATTTGAAGTATTATTAATTTATTATGCAATGTTAGTGCAACTTTGAATATCTCTTTACTAAATTTTGTGTTTAAATTTGAAGTGCAAGATTTATGTCACAAGATTTACAAGAAATTGCCTTAGATAAAAAAATAAAAATAAATAGCCTAGATCATTTAGGCCCGTGGGCCCGACCCACTTAGCCCGGACCCATGTAGGCTTAGACCCACAATGGACCAATTCCACCCATTAGGATCGTTTGGCCCGGAACCATTTGGCCTAGGCCCGCCTGACCTAAGCCCGCCAGAACCTGGACGCCCCGGCCTATATTACAGCCTTAATATCAAGTAGCAAATTATCAGCCACAAAAGAAGAACTCCGCATTGGTTTGGACTATATATGACTTTACCTGTTTGTATAAAACAAATTAGTAGCAATACTCCAATAAACATATATAGGCAAATTAAAAATATTTTGAACAAATATTTTTTTAACTATTGATGCACATTTTTCCCAAATATATAATAGATCTCATGTTATAGAACACCTACAAAAAAAGAAATGAAACAACAAAATTATCCAGTACTTGAGCATATAGTGAAACATCTTGCATCAAAGTTCTTCTATCTTCATTGTATATTTCTTCTTCCTGATGGTTAATTCTGTGTACTTCCAAGAAGAGTTGAAACAATCAACCACAAGCATGTACAAAATTGAATAAGAAATTGCCACGACCCAAAATCCACTATATGTCGTGATGACGTCTAACGTCATCATCAGAAAAGCCAACGATGACTTATCAATTTAATTACCCATTTTAATACTTTCGAAATCATAAATTTTAATCAGGAAGGAGATTTATACTTCTATATCCACGGGAACGTACAACATTTATATTTTTGAAAGGCGATAATAATATACGAAATTGTAAGCATCAACAAGTATAACCCCAAAACCCAATGTCAAAAGTGCATGAGCATTTACCAAAGAGTACAATAATAATAATAATACAGCATCTATCTAGAATGTAAATGAGACAGGATAAAATAAATAGTACGATTGAGACTCGGTGGACTGCAATGCGTATCCTAGAATACAGCTCACATAATGTCTCCTCAACAGCGGTGCCTACGCGCCAAGATGATCATCAAATGAACCTGTCAGATCCTGCACATTTAGTGCAGAAGTGCAACATGAGTACGTAAATCAATGCGTACCCAGTAAATATCTAGCCTAACTCCGGAGAAGTAGTGACGAGGGGTCGAGGGTGAACCGAGGAGATTCGGTGTTGTTCACAAACTAACGTAGGAGGATCATGATCCTCCAAAGAGACGAGTAGATTTGCCCAAGGCACACCTCGTATCTCTTACAAAAGGCCAAAACTACTGGGTCTACCGGGCCCAGTGTCAAGGACTAAGTGTAAACACTTAAATACTCCTCCACATGAGTAGTAATATCGTCCTCATGCCCGGAGAAAACCACGGCTGTGCCTTCCCATTTACAGTCCTCTCGGACTTTGGGAAGAGCATCTTCAGTAATAGAGCATATGTATCTCCAAGCTCCTTCGCCCCGGTCTTGTTTGGATGAGGCCTTCTCGACTTTGAAGTCATCTGCGATTGAACAACCTCCGGGTATAAAGCTTTTCATGTGGGCTCGCGGGCCGCCTCTGGAGCAGCTACCTCGGGAGCAGCCACCTCGGCATCTGTGTCCGGGTGGGAAGATAAAGGAGCAGCCTGCTGGGGAACTGATTTGGAAGTTTTAGCCATCACAATCTAGGAAATGTATGAATATTTGAAAAAGGCGTATGAAGATTTTAAGGTAAGAAAGGAAGAAATGAAGTTCTAGGTCGAAAATCCAAGAAAATATATGAAGGTTTGGAGGTTGAAGATAGAGATGTGAAGATTCGGGAAGCGAGGTATAAATATATGAGAAAGTTGAAAGCCTTTGTAAAGTTCGAAGGTCAGAGATGGGATCAAAAAGTGAAATAAGTGAGAAGGGGAAAAGATTTTATAGGAGGAAATACGCAATGTTTCGCATTCGAAGGCAACCAGGCAATGATCGATACATGTCAGAATTCAGAACGACGCGACTGATGGGACGTTTTAGCTTATCCATCATTTCGGTTGTAATGTGAAAAGGAAGGAACCAGGGTTCATCTATAATTTCCCATCATTTCATGAAACCTACTCTCTGAAAAACAAGGGGACTATCTGTATATGGGTAAAAACGGGGCTAATGAGCACCGGTTTCTCAGTGGGTCAACCGAAGCAAGGATATGACTGCATGCGATCAAAATTGAAGCCGGGAACTTCTAGTACTAAGGTCCGAACAGAGTGCTTGCCACCGGACCTAATAAGACAACACTTCCCCGAACCTAGAACAAGATCCGAGACCTCGAAAAACATAGCAGCAGTTGCACACGATTAACAGAGGGTGGTGGTATCCGCACCCCACCGGATATCACGGTACAGATCTTGCCCGATGTCGGCAGCGAATCAGTAATTGACGAGAAAAGAGGATTTTTTTACCTTTTTTAGAATTTTACTAAGGATGAAACTCTCCTACTATATAAAGGGGATATTTTTCTTTGATAAAACACATTGTAATACTCATATCAAGGAAATACAAACTTATTTCTCTACTCTTTAGCTACTGCAAAGTCTTGACTTTATTTTTGTTCTTTGTTCTTTGTTTGTTGATTAGCTTCGAGCCCAGGACCCAACCGAGGGAAAAAACTATTGTCCAGTAAAAGTTCAAGCTAGGACATAACGTCATGACTGGTGCGGTTGTTCATTGAATCTTTAACTCAGTTATCCAACATTCTTGATTATTTGTGGTGAATCAATCCACATATCTCTAAAATCGCGTATAAATTCAATTGTTATCCATTTTAAGGGTAAACAAAAGGGTTTTGAAAGCATCTGGAAAGGGGAAGAAACTGATTACAGGGGTATTTTTTTGGATGTGATAGCAGGGGTTGGGAGTAAGGCATAAGATTTGGTTACCAATTAAAAGCCATATAATTAAAGGATATTAAATTATAATTAAAATATGTATTAAATTATAATTAAATTAAAACCTCTTTAATTAAAATTAAATAAATTTCCAATATAATATAAATGGGTAAAAATTCAATATCTCTTTTCTGACTTTGCTTGGCACTTCTTAAGGCCCAAAATCTCCTTGGAAACTGGACCCTTGCACAACCTATAGCTCATAAAGCTATTTACTTCAACGCTCGAACAAATTTTGATGGTGTGTAACACATGTCAATAGGGAATTAGATGGAAAATAGGTAAAGGTGAATAACATTCTCTCCCTTTGCTCAAAGTGTAAGCATTTAAATTTTATCGAATATAAATTGATAAAATAATATGACTATATTTTAAATATATTAGTCCAACTAAATATTATGGGCTAATATAATTTAATTAATTATATAAGTTCAATATATATGAACTAAAATAATAAGTCTTAACCCATGGACTATCCCATTTAATTGGGCTAAAGTGATGAGCACACTTCGTTAAGCCCAAGATTTCATCTTCCTAGAGGCCCATGTATCAAATGACGTGACACATCAAATCAAACAAAAGAGCCAATAAGATTGTGCCAGATGTCAAAATGACAAGGCATGTCAAGCCAAATCAAAAGGCCAATGAAACCGCGCCACATGTGCAAGTGACATGTTCTAGCCAATCAAATGCGGCCATATCACACTTCAATTTGATTGGTCAGAAAGAGTTTGTTCTTATCATAACTCCTACCTTTCACAACTATAAATAAGGGTCTTTATAAGCCAGAAAAGACACCAGAAGTTATAACAAGAAGAAAGAGAGAGCTCGTGGATCAAATGCCGTAAATTTCTCTACAAGTTTCAAGCTCAAGAAATCAATTTCAAGCTCAAGTTCAATCTCAAGAACAAAGAACAAGTCAAGATTCAAGGAGTACGAATTCAAATCAAAGTTCGGGCTAGTTGAATTCAAGATCATCGTTCGTGGAAACAAATATAGGTTCAAGATCAAGCTCAAAGGCCCTTGAATTTATTTAATATTAGAAAGAAGAATAAGAGGATTCATAGAGATTGTAACACTCAAATATTTGAAATAAAATACTACGATTGTTGCGATATTTCTCAGTCTTAATTTTATTTTCTCGACGCAATTTATTATCTACAAATTCTGGCACGCCTAGTGGGACAATCTCTACCTCTCATCTCAACTTTTCAATCACCAAAGTTCAAGAACAACGAAATGGCTTCCAAGAAAATCAACACCAATTCAACTTCCGCCAAGGCTGCTAATTCCACGTTTTATGTTGATGTGAAAAGCATCCTCAACGTTACCTGTGGAAGCTTTGGACCATTTACGAGGAGCAAAGAAAGCTCATTAGGACAAAAACCACCATAAGTGCCATCCGCATCAACCCCTGTTTTCAGATTTTCATCCTCAAAAGGAGCAAGATCTTCTACAAATGCACCCGAAGAAGGAAGCGATGTTGCTGAAAAGATCAAGAAAACTCTTTCTTTGCTTGATCTCTCTGGATCCAAGCACTCTGCTGTGAAGGAAAATGATGATGCTTCAAGTGATGGATCCTCCCCACTTACACTACATAGCGTCAGTGTCACGACCCAAATCTCCCTCTGTTGGGTATCGTGATGGTACCTAGTCTTAGAGACTAGGTAAGGCTAACATTTACTAAATAACAACAAAAATAAAAGAAAATCCAACAGTCTCGATATGGAATCTTGACAAAATTTACAATTTCCCAAAAATCGGTAATACAAGTCATAAGCTCTACGAATTTTCTCTACAACTCCTAAATACAACTGTTTAGAAATAGTAAGAACAGTTGAATAAAAACAGTACGGTGACTCCGAAGCCTGCGAATGCAGCAGCAGGTTACCTTGAGTCTCCTCGGCAATGATCCGCGCAGCTACTAACAACAATTACCTGAATCTGCACATAAAAATATGCAGAAGTGTAGCATGAGCACACCACAGTGATGCCTTGTAAGTATCAAGACTAACCTCGATGATGTGGCGACGAGGACTAGTCAAGATACCACTGGTCTAAAAGCTAAACAGACATAAATATAGAAATGGAAGAATATGACATCTATCTAATGAATACACAATATAGCAAATAACACAACACTTACAAGGCGGAAGGAAATGCAGCAACAACGACGGAAAAGCACAATAATACATAGAAATGATAGACAAAGATACAAGCCAGAACCAGAATGCCACAACACAATAAGAACACCAGTAACTCAGCACTTCATTAGTATTCCACATCAGGCCTTAGCCAACAACCCACTAAATTGGTCAAACCGTCGAGTGAAAACCTTTAAATCGTAAGTTGATACTGAACACTTTGAATATAATTATTGCAAAATAGAGAATTTCCTTTGAACATACTTTCTCCGGATATATATATATATATATATATATATATATATA
Organism: Nicotiana knightiana; assembly: GCA_005239525.1. Lineage (NCBI taxonomy): Eukaryota > Viridiplantae > Streptophyta > Magnoliopsida > Solanales > Solanaceae > Nicotiana > Nicotiana knightiana. The sequence goes on from ML424742.1 coordinate 70,954, forward strand.
TATATATATATATATATAT
>ML424742.1:71463-86769 GCA_005239525.1 Nicotiana knightiana
GGGGGGGGGGGGGGGGCGTCAAGAGCAACAATCTACGATCGGGACCACTACTATGCGATCGCATAGAAGGAAACCAGAAACAGCATCAGCAGTGCAAAAAGAGGGAAAATTGACCCGAAGCCTATCTGAAACACACTCGGTGCCCCCGGGACCCCGTCCAACCACACACACAAGTCATATAACCTATCATGGAGCCGCTCAAGGTTTCTAATCACATAAAACAACACTGAAACGATGAATCAACCCAAAAATAAAACTTATGAAATTTCAAATCTTAAAATATCAAAATTCGTGCCGAAACCTATCAATTCAACCCGGAATGACGCCAAATTTTGTAGAAAAGTTACAAATGACATGATGGAACTACAGCCATTCCTGGAATTCCATTCCGAGCCCGATATTAAAATTTCACCTATCGGCCGGAATCGCCGAAATTCTAACTTTCGCCGAATTACCACAAATTACTCTACGGACCTCCAAAACCAATTCCGGACGCGCGCCTAAGTCCATAATCATCATACGAAGCTATTGGCATCACCCAAAACTCATTCCGAGGCCGTTTACTCAAAAGTCAAACCTCCAGCCAACTTCCATCACTTAAGCTTCAAAAATAGAAATTTTCCTTCCAATTCGACTCCGGATTATCCGGTAACTGAATCCAACCACGCACGCAGGTCGATATACACAAAGTGAATCTTTTCAAGACCTTATTCCACCGAACGGAGCTTAATTTCTCAAAATGACCGGTCGGATCGTTACAATCTCCCCCTCTTAAACAAACGTTGGTCGTCGAACGTGCCAAGATTTACCTCGCGCTCATCGGATCACTGATTGCACACTTCCAACACACACCCGCGGGTGATCCCACGTCACCCCAACCTATATAATCTTGATGACACCATCGCAACTGCAATATAGCCTTCTCATCACCATCGATAAGCCGCATACCTCAATTTCTCACCTTCTACTCATTTCCAAAAGACCCGATTCTAAATTCGTATCCGGCATTAGCCCAAACCAGCTGCATTAACTCATGACTATAACCATAAGGCACGACCACCCAATATAGCACATCACACAGAGGCTCATAATAACACTTTTGATCACAATGGCTACCCCGAAATCAACTAAGCATTGGTAATTTACCTCACATCTGAAAGAACTCGGTTTCTAACCCCATAATACTGAAAATGATGCAATAAACACGGAGACCTCATTATTAGACACCCGAATCATTGAGCCACATCTAACACCACTAGGAACACATCCCGCAAGCTAAACTAAAGAAGCACATAGCGAAATGACTGAATATGAAAATAGAAACATATAAAGGGACTATCAAACAAGCCTATAGGAATAACTCTATATCAATACTGACTTAAAATAGAAATATAAAAAGGAAGAATCAAGGCATATGAACAAATCACAAGGATCCCATTTTGATATAACTTCCACCGCAGTACTCAGCCCGATCCAAACATATCAAATCACAAAGGATCACGAGGGTCTCACCCTCAACTCTATATCATATGCCGAATATATATCATACCAATTGAAATCTCCCGCTAACTCATCCCGACTAACAAAATCATAGCGCTCAATTAACTCACATCTCAATGGAGTATCAAATCACAGCTCGTAAACAAAGTACTTAGGAAAAATCACATAAAGCTCACCATGATGAACAATAAGGACTCGCTTCTAGTGTCACCCCTCTAATTGATGAATATACAACGATAGACACGGGTTACCACTCACAGAATCTCCCAACGGGAGCAAGCATGAAAAATAGAGTGTAAAGCATGAAACTCACTTATCAATAAGGTAAACAAATAAGGGAAACTCGTCCCGACCAGCAGAACTATAATGAAATACAAATGGTTCCCCTCTGTAGCAAAACAAAACATACCTGTACTATAACATCTGGCACAACGGCCTCCAGACTACTATACGAAACACATCAAAGGGTCGGGCCTCCCACTCTTGGGCGCCCTCTACTCACCTGAATGCCCTGCTATAACACATCTGCCCGGAGCCTGGGACAATCTCTCATCATGTGACTGGTATCTCCACACTCAAAACAACCTCTCTGATGGCGTGGCTGTGGAAACTGTGCGATACGAGTACTCCGAGACCCACGAGTACGTGAAACCCCATGCAAAGTCGGTAATGCAAACTGAGCTGGCTGACCAACAAAAACTCTACCGTGTCGCACCCTGCCTCCAAAATATGGACAAGCAGATATCTCCGGTCTACGAGGCCTCCTCGCCTCCATGGACTCTCTCTCATGATCTCGTCTGTTCTCTCGCTCCCGGTCCTACATGCCCTCTAACCGGCGAGTGATCCCTACCACCTGGTGAAACGCAACATACGACTCTAACTCTCGAGCCATGCTGAATCGAATATCATATCTGAGCCCTCCAATGAATCTACGGACTCGCCCTCTAACTGTAGCGACTAAGCCAGGTGCATGCCTGGCCAAATCACTAAATCTGATGGCAAACTCTAATAATGACATAGTGCCCTGGCGCAACCACTCAAACTCTGCGTGCCGTGCATCCCGAAGGGACTGGGGTACAAACTCTCTCAAGAACATCTCTGAAAACTGACTCCACATAAGTGAAGCTGACTCGGCCGAGCTACCCAACTCACATGTCCGCCACCACTAATAAGTCGCTCCCTGAAGCTGGAACGTAGTAAAATCAACCCCACATGTCTCAACAATATCCAAAGTGCGGAGGATGCTATGGCACACCTCCAGAAAACCCTGTGCACTCTCTGAAGCCAATACGCTGAATGGAGGAGGGTTATATCTCTTAAACCTTGCAAATATAAGCTTCTCTCCCTCAGATGTTGTTGTTCTGACCATGAGCTGAACTGGAACCACAGGTTGTGTCACTATGACACCTGGACCCTGACCAACGTGAACTCGCTGTTCTCGAGTGTGGACGCTGGGAGTCTAGGCTCCTCCCCTGGTCGGTGAAGTAACTGGTGCAACCTGAAATAACCTCGCCGGAGCCAATGTACCAAACATGCTCAGGAACTGTGCTAAAGTCTCCTGAAGGCCGGGGGTAACAACAGGCACCTCCGGTGCCTGTCCCCCAACTGGAACTGCCGGTGGCTCCTCAACGGCTGCTCTGGTAGGTGGCCTATTTACGACACTTGCTCCTCGTTGACCTCGGCCTCTGCTCCTAGAGACATATGTCTCGGGGGTAACACCATCAGGAATCGCGGCTCGTGTCCTCACTATCTGTGAGAGAATAGAATGATAAATTTCAAACTTCAAGGTCAATGAACTCACACGATAGGAATGAAAGAAATAAAATTGTCCTAATAGTTCGGTAGCCTCTCGAAGATAAGTACAGACGTCTCCGTACGAATCCGCAAGACTCTACTAAACCCGCTTATGACTCATAGCACCTATGAACCTAGAGCTCTGATATCAACCTGTCACGACCCAAATATCCCTCCGTTGGGTATCGTGATGACACCTAGTCTTAGAGACTGGGTAAGCCTAACATTTACTAAATAACAACAAAAATAATGGAAAATCCAACTGTCTCGATATAGAATCTTGACAAACTTTACACTTTCCCAAAAATCGATAATACAAGTCATAAGCTCTACGAATTTTCTCTACAACTCCTAAATACAACTGTTTAGAAATAGTAAGAACAGTTGAATAAAAATAGGAAGGTGAAGCCGAAGCCCGCGAACGTAGCAGCAGGTTACCTTGAGTCTCCTCGACAATGATCCACGCAGCTACTAACAACAATTGCTTGGATTTGCACACAAAAATGTGCAGAAGTGTAGTATGAGCACACCACAGCGGTGCCTAGTAAGTATCAAGACTAACCTCGGTGAAGTGGTGACAAGGACTAGTCAAGACACCACTGATCTAAAAGCTAAACAGACATAAACATAGAAATGGCAGAATATGACATCTATCTAATGACTACACAATATAGCAAATAACACAACACTTACAAGACGGAAGGAAATGCAACAACAACGACTATGCTAATTCTAGTCAAATAATGTACAACTCACTAGCATGCTTGACACCAACGTATAGATATTCCAATCACTTTTAAACAATTATAGGGCGAGACTATGCTAATTCTAGTCAAATAGGAAGTTTATGAAGGAAGGTATAGCACGACGGTAGAAAAGGTAAAGTCTTTAGTTAAGTCAATTAAGGTCAAATAAGTAACAAAGGAAAACTAAGCAAGTAATTTCTAATTTAAGAAGAAAGAGATGAATTAGAAATCGGAACTAAGATATAACAGATACCACTTCATACATAGGGAATATAAAGGATCTAAGAATCCCAAAAGGCCAACCTATTTGCAAATAAGTCCGAGTACGCACTCGTCACCTCGCGTACACGGGCTACAATTAACATAGAAGACTCAAACTTAAGGGGTAGTTCCCCCACACAAGGTTAGGTAAGATACTTACATGGAAGACGACAACCCGGTACTATAAAATGACTTCTCAGGCGAAAATACCTTCGGACGGCTCAAAATCAACTAGAACAACTTCAAAACACACATAAATCGCATAAGGGACTATTCCAAATCATAAAGTTTCAAATTTAACAAAAAAAATATAAAAATCGACCCCCCCGGGCCCGCATCTCGGAACCCGACAAATTTTAAAAAATCCGAATACCCATTCCGATACGAGTTCAACCATAAAAAAATTTTCGAATTGTGATAACATTTGATCCCTCAAATCACGATTTTTCATTTTAGAAGTTTTCTTTCAAAACCAACATTTTCTCAACTAAAAACACAAATTAAATGATAAAAACAAGGACTAAGTCATGGAATATATATAATTCTAGATGAAGAACACTTACTCAATCGAACTGTGTGAAAAACCCTCAAAGAATCGCTCAATACCGAGCTCTACAAGTCAAGATATGAATAAAATGGTCTAACCCTCGTTTTTGGATTATATTTTGTCTTCCCAGGTATTTAATGAATCGCGATCGTGTGAGAAGGATTGCGATTGCGTAGAAGAAAAATCTTAGCTGGCCAAAAGGTGCTATGTGATCGCAGATATAGCTATGTGATCGCATATAAGGGAAATGGCCACTATCCAAGGGTGCACAGTGCGATCGCGAGCTGAAGAGTGCGAGCGCAGAGGAGGTAATTTTCTGCTGTCAAACGTTGCACTATGCGATCGCGAAGCATTGGATGAGATCGGATTGAAGAAAACTAGGGGGGGGGGGTGCAAGAGAAACACTATGCGATCGCGACCACTACTATGCAATCGCATAGAAGGAAACAAGAAACAACATTAGCAGTGCAAAAAGAGGGAAAATTGACCTTAAGCCTATCCGAAACACACCGGGGGCCACCGGGACCCCGTCCAACCACACACCCAAGTCATATAACCTAACATGGAGTCGCTCAAAGTTTCAAATCACATAAAACAACACTAAAACGATGAATCGACCCAAAAATCAAACGTATGAATTTTCAAATCTTCAAATATCAAAACTCATGCCGAAACCTATCAATTCAACCCGGAATCATGCCAAATTTTTTAGACAAGTTACAAATGACACGACGTACCTGCATCCATTCCCGAAATTCCATTTCGAGCCCGATATCAAAATTTCACCTATCGGCCGAAGTCGCCGAAATTTTAACTTTCACAAATTACCACAAATTACTCTATGGACGTCCAAAACTAATTCCGGAGGCGCACTTAAGTCCAAAATCATCATACGAAGCTGTTGGAATCACCCAAAACTCATTCCGAGGCCGTTGAGTAAAAAGTTAAACCTCCGGTCAACTTCCATCACTTAAGCTTCAAAAATAGAAATTTTCCTTCCAATTCGACTCCGTATTATCCGGTAACTGAATCCAGCCACGCACGCAGGTGGATATACACAAAGTGAAGCTTTTCAAGACCTTATTGCACTGAACAGAGATTGATTTCTCAAAACGACCGGTCGGGTCGTTATAGTGAGTCAATCGAGGATCAATCCGTGTAACAATCCATGCTACTCTCCATCGTCCACGATAATCATGCAAGCCATGGTTACAAACACTTCCTCTGTGGATGAGCAGTTGGAAAACTTGACGGAAGCAATCGCTGGCTTGGCCAAGTGCATGCAAAATCAAGATGCTAGAATTAACAAGCTAACAAATAGGGTGGGAATCTTGATGGAAGAAGAATCCACCCATGCACCTTGGAAACTCCCAGAGGTTCCAGAGAGTAATTCTCCCCCAAGACAAGTTGCATCTGATAAGGCTTTCCCTGTCTCATCTGATGGGATGATTCCAATCGATCAACTGAAGGAGTTCATTAAAGGAACTATTAAAAGCAAGTACGAAGTTGCTACCAAGTCTTCCCTTACATACGCAAAGTCATACACTGCAAGGATCGATATGTTGAAGATGCCTGCTGGCTATCAAACTCCAAAGTTTCAACAATTTTATGGTAATGGCAATCCAAAGCAACATGTGGTGCACTTCGTTGAGACATGCAACAAAGCTGGAACTTATGGAGATTACCTCTTCAAATAGTTTGTCCGCTCACTAAAAGGAAATGCTTTTGATTGGTATACAGACCTTGAGGCAGAATCTATTGATAGCTGGGATCAACTAGAGCAAGGGTTCCTCAATCGCTTTTATAGCACAAGGCGCACTGTGAGCATGGTGGAACTCACAAATACTCATCAATGGAAGAGTGAACCAGTTATTGACTTTATCCATCATTGAAAGAATGCAAACCTCAACTGTAAAGATAGAATTAGTGAAGCTTTTGGCTTAGAGATGTGCATCCAAAATATGCATTGGGTATTGCGCTGCATCTTGCAAGGTATCAAGCCTAGAAAATTTGAAGAACTTGCAACTCGTGCCCATGACATTGAATTGAGTATTGCCTCCTCTAGAAGTTAAAGGCTGCCCATTTATGAACCTCGCAAAGGGAACGACAAGCAAGAAGTCATAAAATGGAGCAAGTTTGTACTAAGATCTGAAAATAAAGAAGCTATGAATGTCAACACATCACCTGTAAAGTTCACGATCAAGGTGATCAAGAAGCAAAGTATGAAATCCACTTTGTTTCAAGATAAGCCAAGTGGAAATTTGACTATAAAAGAAATGCAAGAGAAAGAGTTGCCATTTCTGGATTCTAATGTGCCAATTATTTTTGAAGAAATCCTAGAGTTAAATCTCATTGAGCTTCCAGAGATGAAGCGACCAAATGAAGCTGGGAAAACAAATGACCCAAATTACTGCAAATACCATCGACTTGTGAGCTAGCCTCTGGAGAAGTGATTTGTCTTCAAGGACAAAGTTATGGACTTGGCTCGCGAAAAGAAGATCGTGCTTGAATATGAGAAAGCAAGCACAAACCAAGTCTCTATCACCTTTGGTTCATTCAATCCGGATGAATTATGTGGTTTTAAAGAAAGTAAAGATGAAGAATTACTGGAGAATGACAAAGCTGAAGTCAATCAACCTGAGGATGATGAAGAATGGACATTGGTGACTCGTCGTAGGCGCCACAAAAGGAGCCCACGAAAAGAATCAATTGAACAACCAACAAGGAAAATGATGGAGAAAAGGCCAAGGAGATGGAATCCAGTTAAGCATTTGAAGAAAGCAAAAGTAGAGGTGCACCATCCTCAAAAGCCACGACATACAATGACCTTGGAGGAGTTCTTATGATGTTGGTTTCGCACGAAGATTTTCCATGAGGGCATTGATACCTATTGTTGCCATGCTGACAAGGAGGGAGAAAAGAGTGATGACCTACCATTGACACCATCTCCGGAAGAGGTCGTCGAGTCCATTCCTCTAGAAGTTGATGCTTGTGAGGAAAAAGTTACGTTCACGAGTGACGATCTTCGACTTAACGACAATCCTCATAACCGCTCAATATACCTGGTTGGCTATCTGTGCGACAAAAGGGTAAATCAAATTTTGGTTGATGGAGGATCCTCAGTAAACATCTTACCAATTCGCACCGTGAAAGAACTTGGTATTCCCATGAACGAACTCTCAGAAAGTCGTGTGATGATTCAAGGATTCAACCAGGGAGGGAAAAGAGCCATAGGCGCGATCAGGCAGGGAATCACCATTGAAGATATGCAATCAAGTGCATGGCTGCATGTGATCGATGCGAAGACTTCATACAACGTCTTGCTTAGAAGGCCTTGGATACATTTGAATAAAGTAGTTCCATGTAACTACCATCAATGTTTAAAATACTACGAGGGTGAAGTCGAGAAGAAGATAGTTGCTGATGATGAGCCCATCACCGAGGCAGAGTCACACTTCGTCGATGCAAAGTTCTACTTGAAGAACCGCATTGTGAAGGAGCTAAAAGTTGATGACGACATAAAAAGAAAGAATGACAAGTCCATAACTAAAAGAGCTGAGGTGACTATTGGTAAAGACGAAGCTGTTACTGAGGAGGTACACGCCAACGCGAATAAATCTCATAGAGGGGATATTGCGTCTTATGGAAGGAAAGTAAGTCCCGCGCTCGAATATGTCCCTAAAAGGAATAAAGATGAGGGCGAATCATCTAATCTCCAAACTAACACGATAAAGGAGTTAACTCTTTCGGTAAAACGAATTGAGGCAGTAAAGTTGTCCTCGAAGCCGCTTGCAGGGTTTGTAGCCCAAAATCATTTTCGGATAGTGGCACTCCCTACAAAGCGAATAGAGGAAGGTTTTGAACCTAACACTTACAAGCTATTTGCTAAAGCTGGATACAATCCCTATGAGCAATCAAAGTTAGGAAAGCTCCCATCAGAAGCTGCAACGAGGCAACCACGTGAATGTTTGGGATACAAGCAACCATCACCAGTGCGCATCTCAATAAGAATAGCGAGTAATTATACCATTGTAAACGACGAATCTTCCGCTTCTAACATGCCTTCTGTCTTTGATCGACTTGGAAAATCAACTGTGAGAACTTCTGTATTTTACAGATTAGGTCCATTAAATAAGGGGAATAAGTTCTAGAGAAATAATTGAAATACAAGAACACCCGCTTCACCTAAAATTCAGAAGATCTCTAAAGATTTCCATAGTTTGATTCCTTCTAGAATGAAGCGACAAACAAAAGTCATGGTTTCGTGTGATGAAGTATTGAATGTGAAACCATACACTGTGGTCTACATTAAGGAACGTGATGAAGACAAAGAAAGTGTGGGTTCTTCGTATCATGTTACTGCACAAAGCTAGCATGGTGTTTTATCTCTAATGAAGGATGATGAGAAATTGGACGATGTTTCACCGGGTTATCACATATCCTTCAACGATGCTGCCCATAAGTTGAACAAGGGGCGAAGGAAATGGTTTACGCCTTAAAAGAATTTAACCTTGGCACGAATGAAGAACCAAGACACACCTACCTAAGTGTTTTACTAGAAGTTGATGAAAAAAGAACTTATATTGAGTTACTCAAGGAATTTAGGGATGTATTTGCTTGGAGTTAAAAGGAAATGCCTGGCTTGGACCCTAAAGTGGCAGTCCATCACCTTGCAGTCAAGAATGGCATTCATCCTGTTAAGCAAGCTCAAAGGTGCTGTAGGCCGGACTTGGTTCCCCTAATTGAAACCGAAGTTAACAAACTCATTGAAGCTAAATTTATTTGGAAAGTTAAATACCCAACGTGGGTTTCAAGTATTGTTCTTGTAAAGAAGAAGAATGACTAGATTCGAGTGTACGTCGACTTTAGAGATCTCAACAATGTGTGTCCCAAAGATGAATTCTCGTTTCCTATTCCTGAGTGGATGATCGATGCTACTATTGGGTATGAGGCAATGTTATTTATAGATGGTTCGCCAGGTTATAATCAAATTCGCATGGCACAAAAATATGAAGAGCTTACTGCATTCCGCACCCCCAAGGGTTTTTATTGCTACAGAGTAATGCCTTTTGGCTTGAAGAACGCCGGTGCTACTTACCAAAGTGCTATGCAGTATTTTCGACGATCTTCTCCACAAGAATGTCAAATGCTATGTTGACGACTTGGTAGTAAAATCAAGAGAGAAGAGAGACCACTTGAAAGACTTGAGAATGGTATTTAAATTGCTTCGGAGGTACAAACTTAGGATGAATCCATTGAAATGTGCCTTTGGAGTTACATTTGGAGAGTTCCTTGGTTTCATTGTCCGACATTGAGGAATCGAAATTGATCAAGACAAAGTGGATGCAATTTTAAAAGTGTCTGGGCCTCGGGATATCCATGAATTGAAAAGTCTGCAAGGAAAGCTAGCATACCTTAGAAGATTCATCTCGAACCTAGCTAGGAGGTGCCAACCATTTAGTCGCCTCATGAAGAAAGGCATTTCTTCAAGTGGGACCAAGCTTGTAGCAATGCCTTCGAAAGTATCAAAACCTACTTGATAAAGCCTCCAATTTTAGCAGCTCCTATACCTGGAAAGCCATTGATACTATACATTGCGGTGCAAGAAAGGTCTGTTGGAGCACTGTTGGCCCAAGAAAATAGTGAGGGGAAAGAAAACTCTCTTTACTAATTGAGTAGGATGATGACACCAAATGAGATGAATTATTCGCCAATTGAAAATTTGTGTTTGGCACTAGTCTTCTCAATTCAAAGTTGAAGCACTACTTTCAAGCTCATGTTGTCCATCTTGTTTCAAAAGAAAATCCCATCAAGTTCGTGATGTTAAAACCTGTCCTTAGTGATCGACTAGCAAGGTGGTACCTCCAATTTCAACAATTTGAAATCGTATAAATCCCTCAAAAGGCTATAAAAGGACAAACGCTAGTGGACTTCTTGGCAGATTACCCTATACCTGATGATTGGGAGCTAACTGACGAACTACCTGATGAGGACACAATGGTCATTGAAGTTCAGCCTCCATGGAAGATGTACTTTGATGGTGCTGCACATCACGGAGGAGCTGGTGCGGGTGTAGTATTTTTCACTTCTCAAGGTGAAGTTCTACCTTACTCTTTTACGTTGACGCAACTCTGCTCTAACAACGTTGCTGAGTATCAAGAACTAATACTTGGGCTTGAAATGGCTGTCGAAATGGAGCGGTTGCAATTGCAAGTCTTTGATGAATCTTAGTTAGTGGTCAATCATCTTCTAGGTAATTACAAGGTCAAGAAGCCTGAACTACGCTCATATCATGATTACACTAAAAAGTTAATGGAGTGTCTCAGTGATGTGACTATTCAGCATGTGCCAAGGAAAGAAAATAAGAAGGCTGATGCTTTAGCTGCCCTAGCTTCATCATTAACCTTCCCTGATCAAGCACCAGTTATTGTCTACCAAAAATGGGTCTGGGGATTCGCATCAAAGTCTGGGGATTAGCTATGTCTTCATGTTCGCATAACTTTCAAGTTTGTTGGACTTCATATTCGCTCACTACCCAAAATCAGTGATACTTGAACCCAAGATGTTTGGTGAGAATGGAAATATTGGATTCTAATTGATAGCAAGAAAAATGTCTTGTGATTTCGAGGCTTCCACACCAAAATACAAAATATTTGGTGAAGTCGCGCTAATTTGGAACTACCGGCATATTAGAAACCAAAGCCGACTTCGAACTATCATCTGAAACAATCCTTAAGGTAGTAAATTTTATATCTTGGATATATTTTATATTTTGAAGTTAAGTTTCCAAAAAATCAAACGGTTCGTGATTTCGACATTCCTACATCAAGATATAGAGGTGGCGCAAATCTAAAATCGTCGCCGTGTAAGAACCTAGTATTGATTTCGAACTATTATCTGAAACTATCCTTAAGTAATTAAATTTACAATCTATTTTTTATATATTTGTAAGTTAAGTTTCTAAAAAATTAAATGGTTCATGATTTTGACATCCCTACATCAAGATAAAAAAGTTTTGGTGAGGTTGCCCAAATCTGAAATTATTGCCGTGTTAGAACTTAGTATTGATTTTGAACTATTATCTGAAACTATACTTAAGGCATTAAATTTTGCGTTTTGCATATATTATAAATTTGTAAATTAAGTTTCCAAATAATCAAACGGTTTGTGATTCAGACTTTTCTACACAAGGATATGATTTTTCTTGTGAGACTGTGCAAATCTGAAATTTTCTACATGGCGGAATCTAAAGTTGGTTTCAAAATATTATCTGGGTCGATTCTGAAGGTGTTTGATTCTAAGTTTTGGACATGTTTCAGATATTGAAGTCTAATTTTTGAGAAATAATATTACACCTCTTGTTTTCGTACGTGAAAGTACGCCATAAGTAAATTAATAAAATCTCGGAAATGAGATGTTACATCCCGCGTTTCGTACGATAATGTTTCGTCGTAAGTTAATCGACACAAGCTCAGGACTGAGATTATTTTTAGGTTACAAATATTATGCTATTTCAAACAAGTAAGTAAATTCGTGAAGGTGAGAGGGGAAGCGAATCGCAGAAAATGAGTTTCACCGAAGTTTGTCATGTTGGGATAAAATATGGTCCGAGCTATAATACCTGGTATTTATGGAATAGTGCCAAACAAGGTAACACACGACCATGATAGTGAGGGGTATAAGGTGTGTTAAAAGTGGGTAGTCATTTGAGATAATTCTTAATTATATGGGTAATTGGTTAATTATTGAATTAGTGGGGAATTAACAATGTAATAAAAAAATTATAGATAATTATTAAGTGGGGACATCACCCCCCACATGGAACCAAGTGGAAAAATATCTAGTGGTAACTCTTGATTTTAGGCAATTAAATTTGGTGACACATGGACAATATTCTTAGTCCTCCTTTGCTGACAATTCATTAATTATCACCAGCACATATGCACATGGAAAACATGTAGGAAGGGAAGATTATATTAGTCACCTTACACTTTATCTTCAATCCATTTCATAAATCCATCAAGGGGAGAAGGAGAAAGAATTCAAAAAGGTAAATGGTGAGATCTTCAAAAATAGTGACGGGTGATGCTTTAGCAAATTCATATGAAATTATGTAATAGCAGTGTAAGATGAAATTTTATGAGAACACAGTATAATTTTTCTCAAGAACATCATACGGATTTTCCCTACTTTGATCCATCGTTACATGTTTTTGCAAAAGACATGTGTTAGAGGGATCATCAAGAGAATCGGTTCAAGTATTTTAAGGATATCCCTTCTTTCTTTTGGCATGATCTATAAAAACGAAACGAGCAAATGCACAACTTCCATAAAGGTCTCTATTTATAGAAATACTAGAGACGCTTATGTTCTTGATTCTCCATGTGTCATATTATTCTATCATCTGTTCATGGGTCTCAAAAAATACGTAAGTTGATAAATTTTATTTCATGATATTATGGATAATTATTAGGTGGGACATCACCCCCCACATGGAACCAAGTGGAAAAAGATCTAGTGGTAACTCTTGATTTTAGGGAATTAAATTAGGTGACACATGGACAATATTCTTAGTTCTCCTTTGGTGACAATTCATTAATTATCACCAGCACATATGCACATGGAAAATATGTAGGAAGGGAAGATTATATTAGTCACCTTACATTTTATCTTCAATCCATTTCACAAATCCATCAAGGGGAGAAGGAGAAAGGCTTTAGCAAATTCGTATGAAATTATGTAATAGCAGTGTAAGATGCAATTTTAAGAGAACATGGTATAATTTTTCTCAAGAACATCATACGAATTTTTCCCTACTTTGATCCGTCGTTATGTGTTTTCACAATAGACATGAGTTAGATGGATAATCAAGAGAATCGGTTCAGGTATATTAAGGCTATCCCTTCTTTCTTTTGGCATGATCCATACAAACGAAACGAGCAAATGCACAACTTCCATAAATGACTCTATTTATAGAAATATTAGAGACACTTATGTTCTTGATTCTTCATGTGTCATATTATTCTATCATCTCTTCATGGGTCTCAGAAAATACCTAAGTTGATAAAGTTTATTTCATGATATTAATCAAAGACATAATGGTATTATGACACTCCGAAAGATTTTATTGACGTACTTCTCATCCATTGCATTCATTTACATTGTACGCACCACCACCTGATCAGCTGGTATACGTTGATGATTTGCCCACAGTGGCCGAGATGATATAATGGGATGCCCTCAGAGGCTTGATGATGTTATGAAATCATATACCCATGCATGGTATGAGATTTATATGCATATGCATGACATTATAATATTAAATGACTCACAGAGCTATTCAGACTTACATGTCGAGTCTTTTACTCCATGTTTCTCTCATTTGTATTATTTACTGATTTTTATTCCTTACATACTCGGTATATTATTTGTACTGACGTCCCTTTTGCTTGGGGACACTGTGTTTCATGCTTGCAGGTCCCGATAGATAGGTCGAGAGTCCTCCAAGTAGGCTATCAGCGAAGAGGAATGTCACGACCCAAACTGGAGGATCATGACTAGCACCTGGGCCATACTTGCCGAGCACCAACGTACATTTTATCTAACCTTCTTTATTATCTTTAAGGGCCGACGAGATCAATATAAATGGTAGATATGGATCATGAATAATAAACAATGAAAGATAATGGCATGAACCTGCATCAAATGGGATGACAAGACTACTAAGAAACTACATATGAGGTAAGAGCTACAACGCTGCCATGAAAGACTATACAACAAAAATTAGCCAACAAGGCATACCAACTATACATTAGTCGACACCTGTCTATGAGCCTCTAAAGGATCTTAAGTGATACAACATTGCTGGAATAGGGCCCCGACATACCCATAATATCTAATAACAAAATGCATACTAAGACCACGACAAGTCCGAAGAAAGGATCTTGCCAATAACCGCTGAACTGGGAAGCCTACTGTGGTGGGGGAGCTGCGTCTACCTGTCTACCAGGACCTACAGCACGACATACAGCGCCCACAAATAAAAAGGACGTCAGTAAGAATAAAGTACTGAGTATGTAAAGCAGGAAAGCATAAGTAAGAACAGTAATGTAAACAGGGATAGTATATACAACCTCTAACATCTGGGTACCTCTGAGGGATACTGACATGAAATATGTGATACATACATATATATATACATAAACTTTTAAAACATACGCCTATGTGGGAAACAACATCATCATATCGTACCCGGCCATAATAGGCTCGGTAAAACGTACCCGACCACGTGGAGCTCGGTAAAACCCAACTGATCAGTAGTTGCACAATAGGTGCCATACCCGGTCGACTATAGCGCAGCTCGGTAGAGTAAAATAGATACATATACATACATACATATACATATACATACATACATATACATACATACATATATATATATATATATATATATATATA
>ML424743.1:0-15945 GCA_005239525.1 Nicotiana knightiana
CTCACAGGATGGTTTATTTCCTTCGGAGAGTCACCGGTCTCGTGGAGAACCAAAAAGCAAAATTTTTTTTCTCGGTCATCTGCTGAAGCCGAGTATAGGTCGATAGCTATGATCATTTGTGAGTTGAAATGGCTTCGTGGTATTTTGAACAGTCTTGGCATTCAACAAGCTTCTCCCATTCGATTATCTTGTGACAGTCAATCAGCGTTGCATATTCTTCGCAATCCAGTATTCCACGAAAGAACAAAGCATATTGAGATAGACTGTCATTTTATTCGCGATGAATTTGTTGGGGGAACCNTTTAGGTTTTCTCTTATTTCTCTAACTTCTTTGTCTATAAATACTTGTGGGATTAATGAGAAGGGCAAGAGTTTTTCCTCCAATATTGTTCTTTGTCTTCCGCATCAAACCTTTCACAATTAAAAAAGGAATCCTCAAATAAGAAATGTATCAACAAAACTGTCCTTCCATACAGATCGTCGTGGGATAAACTAATTAATAAATTCCTAGCTTCCTAGATTTTGAACATAGTTATGCAAATAAGTGAATAATAATCGGAACTTTTAAGAATCGCATAATATAATAAAATTATCATGTATACTACTTTTTTATATATTCCCGAGTTCTTCCAGATTACACAAGGCTTGTCACATAATATAATGTTATCTGTAAATATACATAATTTAGAAAAAAAGATTTGATTTTAATTGGAATAAAGAATAGTATTTCTCAATATTTGTTGAAGTTATTATTATTGTTAGAGAATTCTTTTCATATCCTTCCAAGCATCAACTCGATAGTTGTTGGGAAACATCCTGATAGGCCCCTCCAAAATGTTGTATTCTTTCCTTTAATTTCTTTGATACCGAACGGAACAAACCTGCAGATTTTCGGCCTGAACCCACGCATATAATTGTCGGCAATTAGAAAATAGTTGTTTTCGTTTTATTGAAAATCGAAAATTAATTCAAAGGAAAGATCTCTTATGATATTTATTTAATTGAATTAAGGAATCCAGATAGTTATCTGGTCAGTGTATACTTGTTTATTTGGCATAAGATGTTTTCCTACTTTTGTTCTTTGTTCTATATACGACATGCTCAATGGATTAGACAACTTATCGCTGTACATCACATACATAATCAAGTCATAACCAAACGAAAAAGATCACTATTGGCATCTCATTTATAACATATCCTCTGAGCAACGGCAAGTTCAAAATTTAAATTTTATGGGTTCAGTATTTAAGATTTTTAGCATTAAATCCATCATATTTTCAAACTTATGGGTTCATATTCACTATTTCTTAAAATTTTAATAAATTTTTATACATAGATTTATACCCGCCACGAAAGTTATGAGTTCAATTAAATCCGTAGCTATAGTGCGCCTTACTAAAGTAGTTTGTATGATGTTACACTCTGATATGATACTATGCCATAGTTCAAACAAATTTCGATTATTAATATGGAACTATTTCGGATAATATGTATTGGTCTGCAATTAACCTAAAGCTGTTCAATCTTTTGGACTAGAATTAGCTTGGGCTTCATCTTTAGATGGGCTAAAAGACTTAGCAAGTTGAGTGGATCTTCATAGAAAAATGGGGTAGAAATGACACCAGATAGCCACTTTATAGGACTTCTATTTAGGAACTAGCCAGTGCATCCTGAATTTTAGTTTTTTAGTTCAATTTTTAGGATAAAAATGACCTCAATTGTCCAGAAGTTAAAATTTTTAGTTTAAAATTTCAGGACAAAATACGTATTGGTAAATCTCTAAATAACATCCCTGAAAATGATTATCTGTGCATTTGCCCCAAAACCCTTATGGGATAATTGAGAAAAGTCACTGTTGCTGACCATTTCATACCAAAGATAGAACATATAACTGAAAACAAATTTTAAAACAAAACTAATCTAATTATAAATCGAATTTAACAAAGCCATTACATGTATCCCAGAAAACAATGTTCAGTATGTGATTTTGTTTCAGTTCTATACGTTTGACTCAGTAAAAAATTAGTACTTATTGTGTCAAATAGAACTCTCTTCAAAACTGCGTACTTGCGTTATTATTGTATACAATATATTCCTTCGGTATTCGACTAAAATGCAAGTAGAAATGGCGTGGGATAGCCTCTTTTGAATATGGTATTATGTTTTTATCCAGTATTTTTAATGCGGAGCAAAAATAGCCATTACTCTATTAAAATTAATACAAAAAGACATTTTTACCCTTTCTTCATGAGTGTTGTGTAAATGTTAATGACATCATGTCCTTAATATTTACACTGCACACATAAAATTAAGGACGTAGTGTTCTTAACATTGACACCGCACATATAAAGTTAAGGACATAATGTCCTAACTTTTAACAACGGAAGGTGCAAATACAAAACACTATGTTCTTAATATTTACATAACATTCATGAAGTTAAGGACACTATGTCCTAATATTTACACAACATTCATAAAGTTAAAGGACATTATGTCCTCAAAAAACTTTCTGTAGGCTAATCTTTCTTATGTAGTGTTTTTGGTCACCTGTCGTCTATTTCCTGTATGTAATCCACATCCTTTGGACGGTTCTGTTGAATGTAACTGTCCAAAATAGTATAACTTCAAGGGAAAAGCATATGTCCATCGTTAACCCAATGCACAAACTTCTCAGAATATTAACGGTGGGTCTCCCTACTTTGTTTGATATCTCCTGTAGTCTGCTCCGTCTAAAGTAACAAGATTTGGAAAGGAAAACGAATTACTCAGGTAAATTGAATAAAGCTTCCAGATATTGTATTACCTTCATTTTTTATTTGGGTAAAAGCACTATCTTCGAGTTTTTGAATTCAAAAGTTAAGGACATGTAGTCCTAAACTTAAAGTTACAAGTTCAAAAGTTAATGACAGATAGTCATAAACGTAGATTTACAAGCTCATAAATTAAGGACAGCTAACTAGTCCTGAACTTACAATAACAAGCTCATAAGTTAAGGACACTTGGTCCTTAACTTTATGAGCAAAAGGGTATTTTCGTTCGGGAAGATAAAAGTTTATTAAAACAGTGGCTAAAGACTAAAAATATTTTAAACAGTAACTTAAAAATATATACATATTTTATTAGTGACTAACTGTGCACTTCCCCCAAGAGTAAAGTAGATGAATCTATCTTTTGCCGGCCCATAAATATCAAATATCATTTATAGCTAAGCTGGCCAACAAACCTTTCGCTTTTTGATTCTTTTATTTATTTATTTAAGCTTAAGTCGAAATCTCAAAAAGAAATTAATTTAATATGTCATATGGATAATCCAAACTGCCAAAGACTCTGTCTTCATTTTTACTTTATTCTAAGTTTGAAAAGCACCCTAGAATATACTCCGATATAAACGCAAGAAAACAAGGAGGTGAATTTAATAGATTACGAATGTAAGATGTTATGTTGAGAAATTACAAGTCAAAAATTATATTACCAAAAACAATGTTGGTATCAAAGATACTAATATGTGTTACGTGTATCACAAAGGAGAAATTAAATAGAAATTCTATATATAACCCAACAGTGCTTCTCATCAATTTTCGTGAGGAAAAAAAAAAGGATAAAGAATTTCCTACCAATGAGAAGTCTTCCCAATGAATATCACCCTTTATAGACTTGAAATGTGACATTCGAGCACAAGTTTCCATTTGTGTTTCTTTCTCAATATATTGTTAAATATCAAAGAGGTTACTGAGAAGGTCTAAAGATGGAGTACCTGGAGATAAAATTATTCTAGGTGAAATAAAATTTGAAGGGCTAGACAAATAACTATGTCCAAAATAATTCCTGTTACTGTGTAATACAGGGCTTAAATCATGGAAAAATCCAAGAGGATTTGGATCAGATGGAGGTGAGAAGAAATTTGATGGTATAGGTGGAAGAGAAGCTGGATTTGGAGATAAAATACCTGAAAAAACTCCACTACTTCTTTCGACTTCTCTATTTGTCTCTATCCCTTCAACCATTTCCATGTCACAAATTTGTGGTTTTTTCCCTTCTAGGGTTCTTGTTTTCTCTATCGAAGCAAACCTAGCTGCTGGAGATATCGCGCCGATATTCATATTTTCTTGAAAAGGGAATGAAGAGGACGGCGAGGAAAATGAGGACGAGGAATCTGGTCCAGTGAGTCTTTGGACTAACGTCATGAACTCACTAGGGTTTGCATGGATTACCTTAGGGGACACGGTGTATATTATAACTGGCGGTCGTGGTGGAGCTTGAGGTGCTAGCTGGTGGTGTTGCTGATGTGGCACCACCGGTGGTTTTCGTATCTTATGTGAATCTTTACGTACTTTAAGAGGCGTTGGCCGGGGACCTTGGAGCTCTCTTTTCGGCGACTTCCCGGCGGGTTGTTCCGGCGGATCCATTGGAAAATATGAAGAGTCAATTATTGAAAAGAAATTAAGAAGGAGATGAAAAAGTTACAGGCAATGGTGGAGGAGGAAGAAGAGATAAATGGTGAAAATGAGGGGAAAAGGCTATACTTTTTAACGCAAATACTAGAAAATATAAGAAGGTGACAATAATATATTTAAAGGGAGCAAGTCAATGGAGTGTGAAAGTTGATAAAAGTACGAGACAAAAGCAATAAAATATCATAAATTTTAATATCCATGCAAATTTAATAATCCACTATTTGCATATAATATGTATAGCATTTGTATGTAGGCTTTTAATAATGCCGGTTTCGTATTGTTAGAAAGAGTTGAACTTGTCTCCTAAAAGAAAAAATGCTGGTGGAAATAGTCAACTTTTTGTGACGTGGTTTGATGATGATCGACGACAGTACGCATATCCAAGTAAAGCTTGAATAAATTATATAAGAAGACTATTACTATATATTAAGGAACCAAGTTGAGATAAGAGGTGGTTCTATCAGCCAACAGATGTTTAATAGATGATTAGGATAGTAATAGTTCGGCTCACTAATGATATTGTCTGCTCCGGACTTAAACTTGCACGGTTATAAAATACATCATTAATAGAGGCGGAGTCAAGATTTTAATTTTATGGGTTCTGAAATTATTACGGAACCTAGTTCGTCTTAGTCACTGGGTTTGTAATTAAATATTTAATAATTTTTCTAATATAAATACAACATTTAAGCAAAAGTGACTGGGTTCGATCGAACCTGCACCTACTGAGCTAGCTCCGCTAGAGACGGATCCAGAATTTAAACTCTATCGGTTCAAGTATAAAGTTTTTTGCATTGAACCCATTATATTTTTAATGTTATGAGTTCATATCTTTTAATTTTACAATTTCAAGAAATTTTACACATAAATTTTTACTCCACGTCAAAAGTTATGAGTTCAATTAAACCCGTCTCTAACCCTTTGCATCCGCCCCTGAGCTTCGCCTTTGATTACTAAGGTATAAAGCCTACTTACTTATATATCCATCATATCTTCTGTGTTTTATTGTTAGAGATTTACCTAATGTGACACGCTATCTAAATTAAGTTGACATACACTCAAGCTAAACTTTGGTTCTTCTAGAACAACGTGTATTTCTGTTATATCATAAGTACACAATAACTACTGCTACATGATTGACTAATTATTCAATATTTAATCAATATGTTGCAATTAAATATTACTCTTTTTAACAATTTAAACTTTTAAATAAATTAATCGCACTTCAATAATACTAATTTGATTTTCAATATTGCTAATCTTTAGACCAATGCGGCTTGCCACTGCTCCCTGTAATCAGTAACGCACTCGTTAGAGTAATAGCTATGCCAAAATTAAAACAACATAGGAAATACAACAATCATTGTGCAATAATAACCAACATATTAGAAAGTTACTAAAATTGAGATAGTAGTAGCTCAGCTCACTAATGATATTGTCTGTTATGAGCTTAAATTCGCACGATTTTAAAATGCGTCATCAGCATAGGCGGAGCCAAGATTTTAATTTTTTGGGATCTGAAATTATTACTCCAGAAGCGACGAGCAGTCGCGGTCGAAGCTTGGCTCTAGCCGATAGGCTAGCAGTAAGCTTGACTACAGCGAAGCGCTTACCAAGCGCGAAGGAAAGGAAAGCTCGTCTTAGTCACTGGGTTCGTAATTAAATATTTATATAAATTTAATAAATTTTCTAATATAAATACAACGTTTAAGCAAAAGTGAATGAGTTCGATCGAACCCGCACCTAATAAGCTAGCTACGCTTATGCTCACTAAGATCTAAGGCCTACGTACTTACTTATATACTCAACATATCTTCCGTATTTTGTCGGTATGAGATTTACCTAGGTGTCCGCTATCTATATTAAGTTGACATACAGTGAAGCTAAACTTTGGTTCTTCTAGAACAACTGAACAACGTGTATTTCTGTTGCTCTTATGTCATAAGTACACAATAACTACTACTATATGATTGACTAATTATTCAAAGTTTACTTCGTCTAAACTCTAAACCGCCACATTATATTGTACCCTCAAAGGGTCCATAATCTCTTAAAGAATTCCAAAGACATGAAACATATCATGATCTCAGCTCCAAACTATTTTCTAGTCACAAATATTGACATAAATTTAAGCCGAGGATGGTCATAACACATTATTTCCTTCTTGTTACCTTTGCCCTTTTTCTCCCTTAAGCATGGTGGATATAGGGCATTATTTTACGGGTTCATCCAAACTGAATAGTTTTGGTTCAAACTTTTATTTAATTAAGTAAAAATATTTTATTTTGATCTCAATAAATTAAATGAATTATGGTAAAATCTCAAACTCGAACTCAAAAGATTCAAATCCTGAATTGCATATGCCCTTAGGTGTCACTAATTAATTATTTAAAAAATAGATATATAGTCGTTGTTATATGAACATGTCTGTGTGGTGTACCTATATATATTTTTAGCAACCAATATTCTACGTGATTCAGAATTGCTAATATGATCCTATATATTGCCTAATTATATTAAATTGAGAGCGTGAAAAAAGAGAGTATAGGGATCGATGTAACTAGAACATTTCTTGTGGACCTTCATTCAGATGCCGTATGGAGACCTGTTTGTTGATTATGAAACTCATTAATTATAAGAAGATTCTAATATCCTCGCCAACTTCATTGATTCTTAAACTTCTGATATGGCAAATACTGGGTTTTATCATCTTTGACTTTCCTTTCACTCGTTAGAGAGACTCGTACTTTTTATGCTGAATTTAAAAATATTTGTTCTTGACTTTGTCTTTTTTTTCTTTCATTATGAAAATAAATGTCTGAGGTGTGGGATAAAAGTATTTTATTTAAGTTTTGAAATGTACTTAATTAGTTAGCTGAATTTTTCCAATGACGCTTGATTCCCCAAACACTATTTGAGTCTTATTAATAACCTACCTTCTCATAAAAAAGAATCAAGCTCATACATGAGGCAGGAGCGAAGCTACACTCTTGTAAGACTGGTTAATTGATCACTATTTTTTAGAAAATTACATTGTATATATAGGTAAATGTTAGGTTTTAGCGGTGTATAACATAAATTGAACACCATTAGTTTGTAGGGGAATTTTTTTTACTTCTTTCAAGTTTGAACACTCTTGAAGAAATTTCTGACTTCGCCGAAGCCACTAATGTGAGAGAGCGTGTTGAGACATATAATTAAATAATTAAAAATTACTCTCTTTAACAATTTAAACTTTTAGATAAATTAATCGCACTTCAATAATACTGATGTGATTTTATATATTGGTCATCTTTAGACCAAGGTGGCTTGCCACTGCTCCCTATAACCAGTAACGCACTAGCTCGTTAGAGTAATAGCTACGCCAAAATTAGAACAACATAGGAAATATAACAATCATTGTGCAATAATAACCAACAAATTAGAAAGTTACAAGGAAGTAACCATTTGTAGACAACTTGAAGTAAAAATCAATATCTAAAGTAGGTCTAAACAAAGTAAAGTGATTTGTTGCTATAGCAACTTTGCATGAAATAACTTCTTTGACTTTTCTTGAAGATGTTAAGATGTTATAATTCATATATTGGATAAATAGTATTCTCTTCGGTACGTGATTTTTCACCTTTTAGTATTTATTAATAATGAAATTAACCACTCTTCACTCTAAGGACAACTTTGAAAAAAAAAAATTAATTATTCCTTCTTGAAATTTTAAAAAATTAAATATTATAAATTACAAAAAGAAAAAAACTAATGAAAATGGACCGGAGTGAGTACCGTTGAGAGAAAATTAAAGTCAAGAGGAGGGCCAAATCTTGAGCCGCGTGACTTGACCCATGCAAGACTTAATAAAGTATTTACGAAAGTTGAAGGTTTTGACAAAAAGTGATTGGTCTAATAAATCTTTAAGCTTCATTGGTCAATTGCATTGCCATTTTCAAACCCTTCTAAATGGACAAGATCTGCTAGGGATTTGTCTTTCTAGTAGGTTAGAATATATATATAATACGTACGAAATATAGTAAATATTGTAAAATCAGATGTATAGGGGTTGCAAACTAAACGCTACACAACTTGATTTTGAAAAATATGACAATAAAAGTTGAAGAGTTGGGTTGTTTTACCTTTTTTACCGTCTATTCTTTCTTTCATTTCACCTTATCCCACTCTTCCTTTCAAATCGATAAAAAAGTAACGTTGGTTAATTAAGTACATATGCTGCAATGTGGTCTGTCAAGACTCAAAAGTTTGAGCGTTAATCGACCTTGACGAATTCACACCGTGAAAAAAACCAATCACTCAACTACACTTGAACACACAACAAATGCATCACAAGCACATATAATAGCATTTTCCATTTCTAATAAAAATATATATCGTCATTTAATGTCCGATAACAATTAACGTTTAAAAACATCTCAAGATTGGACTAATAAAGCGACAAAGCAACTCCGGAATAACGTCTCAATGTACTAATGTCAATATGATTACTCGTGGGCCTAATTGATTCAGAATTGGAGAGGCCATCTTGCATGTCTCTTCTGGGCTGAAGAGCTCACAGCCCAGTACTCCCAGAAAGTCACGATGGCCCAATTCCTTTTGATATAATATGAGATTAGCCCACTAACAGCCCCAATTCTGGTAGAACAATTAAGGAATTTTTACCTCCTATAGTAAAGATTGATACCTTATTTATTTTAAATAAATATCATTTAAAAAAATTATATTCCATAGCTACGTTTTGATTTTTATAGCCAAATATCTATTTATGGTCACCTCCTACCCTTAAGCCATAAAATACGCTGCCTCTTCTCTCATAAAATATGTTGCCCTCTCTTTCTCGACCCTCTCTCTCTCAACGCCAGTTTTCTCCATGAATACAAACTCATGGATTCTCTCTCATCAGTTCCCCCGTCGATTGTTCTTCTGAGTAGTCAACATGAATTTTTTTGCATGCACTTTCTTCAAGGATTTTGGAGAATTAATGATAAAGATGGGCAAAATTGGAGTCCTTACTGGAAAAGCAGGCGAAATCAGAAAACATTGCGCCCTCAGAAACTAAGATAAATAAAAGCTTAATCACTTTCGTATTGTTATGTTCAATGAGATCGTCGTCGCCACCGCACAGAATTTCGGCATCCTTGGTAACGGCAGAGTTCACATTCTTCAGCTCACTCCAAACGAACCCATATCGGGAATCGCCGCTTATGACACTGCTCGGCGTTTACGATGTTTGTTGGTCTAAGCTCATGATTCCCTCGTAATCGCCGCAAGCAGCGATGGTTTTGTAAAACTATACTACCTTTCTTTGCCTCCCACCAACAACCCGATTCATGCCTTCAAGGAACATACACGTGAGGTGCGTCTTTAGGGTTGTTCTTGAACAAGACGACGGAGTTTGGGGCTGAGCAACTTGAAGATTCTGTTATCTTTTTTTAAGTGTATTTCAATGTATCTCATTGTATTTCATTGTATTCATTGTCTTTTTTCTTCATTGTATCTCGCTGTATTCCATGTAGTTCATTGTATTCACTGTCTCGCTATATTCCATAAATGCATTCATATATTTTTTAATTAATATAATTTATGTATTCAGATGTATATATGTATTCAAATGTATCTGCAGTATGTATTCATATGTTTTTGCACTATAGATAACCTGCTAAACTTCATATATTCAATGTATTTAACTATATTCAATGTAATTATATAATTTCTCTTAAGATTGCTATATTTTTGGGGTGTTTTTCGGTTGAGAATATTTTTTATAAGTAGAAATACAAATTTTGTGTGTTATAATTGAGTTTGTTGAGTTATATTAGGAGTCTATTATGTTAATTAATTCACTTTTCATTTAAAAATAGCTGAATAGACCATGAATTGCACTATTTACGTTATTGTATTCACAAATACATATCGTGAATAAAGTCGAATACAATAATCTGTCTAGCTGTAATCCCCTATTTCACGCCGTGTATACAGTCGAATACAATAATCTATCTAGCTGTAATCCCCTATTTCACACCTAGAAATGCTACTGTATTCATGAATACAGTAGCTTAAATACATCGAATGCACTTTATAAAACCTGAAAATATAGCTATAAGAAATAAGATAGTAAATGGTAGCTACAACTATCTAATAACCACTAAACAATAGTGGTTTGTGAAAATTTCTCAAGAATTAACCTAAATAATAGCTCATCTAATCTCTTAAACTAAAAGTAGCTCGTGGATATATAATATATATGTAATTCATATATGATTTATGTATAACTATGTATAATCAATGTATAATCTATGTATCTAGCTTAAAAAAACTAAACATAGAATCCGACGGCAAATTTATGTAACAATTCCATTCTGATACATGCTATATTTGGAATTTAACACCGTAAGACATTGACCGCACGCCCTAGCATAATATTTCCCACTGGAACATTCATAATCGATCTAGTACGCTTGACACAATCGTTTTCTTTAATAGCAGTATCACTAAAGATAACAACCCTTATACTTTTATTCTCAAGATTCAAGGCTATTATTTTCACATCGCTCGACAGCTTCTTGAAGTTGAGGTTCATGCTTTCGTGGGATCAGAATGAGATCACGATTCGTAAATTTTCACCACGCTCGAGGAGAATGACATTATAAGGAAGATTAAGAAGAGATTTAAATAGAAGTATGATATTGTTTTTCAATTAATTAAGGCTTAATGTTGTATTGGCTACTTATAATTTGTTTGGATGGTTGTTACTTGTCATATTATATCGTATTGTTAAATCTGTCGTTACGTAATGGCGAAAAGTGTTACTATAAGGAACGACCAATTTGGTGTGGTCGTGTCATTACTTTATTTTTTTCTCCCAACTTGCCTTTTTATTATTAAATAATCATATTTTATCCTTTACATTACCTTTTTATATAATAATTATACCTCATACCTTACTTTTTCTTTATAAGATTGCAAGTATATTCTTCATTTGTTGGTGCATGACATCATGAAACGATGACAAGTACTACAATTAATCCAAATATTATATACATTAAAATAATACGATATAATACAATACATATTGTATTATACATTATGAAATGATACATAACAATTATCCACACAAAATGTTGAAGTTCCGTATCTGTCCTCAATGAAAGTTATGACCAACCTAGCAAAAGGAAGAAAAAAAAGAGCAAGAAACTCTAGTCTCTCTCGTGCACAACTAGGGGTGGAAAAATAATTTAAAAAAATAGTTAACCACCCATATTATCCACTAAAAAATGGGTTGGATAATGAACTTTTTAAAAACGGGCCAAATATGGATAAAACCCATATTATCCATTTAGAAAATGGATAACCAATGAGTAACCAATGAGTCTAACTTTTACATTTGTAAAGCCTCAAATTGGGGGTTCCTCAAATTAGGGAGACTAAGAATTCTCCCAAAAGTGATCATATGCAAGAATCCGGCAATTAACCTATTTTTTATCTGTATTAGATATGGATCAGGTCGGGTAATTTATCTGATTTTTCATTATTCGTTTTCGACCCGAACCACATTCGACCCGATCTACCCGTTTGCCACTTCTATATACAACTAACAAATAATGGAACCAAAGTTATAGTTTATTGCTAGAAATTGTTCTACCATTTTTTTTCTATTTTAGACATGTAAAGCAAAGAAAATATTTGTTATTAATTTCGCTCTCAAATCGAATATTTGTCATGTCAAGTTTCGTTTTTAGTTGATGTAGGGCTTAGGAGGAAGGACAACACATGGTCGAAGGAAATGATTCAACACAATTGGGATGGTAGTTTCCTTCTCAAGATTTCATAAATCTATTTTTAAAAGTTAGTTTTTTCACGGGATAATACATAATTGTTAGTCTGAGGTTGTTTCACTTTATTAGTTGCACCTATATTCCTCAAGAGAGTCTTATGACTCCCCTGACTTTGTTTAAATTGTAACTAACGATCACCTTTTGATTTGGCGTGGCACCTATTTTGGTTTGCACTACCTAACCGCGCGTAAAACCTCCAAAATATCATATTGTCATTTATTTGTTCATTTTTCTTTTCTTTTTTTTATATTCTTCATTCTATCCCTTCTTTTCTTTGTTTAATTTTTTTTTCTTCTTCCGTTCTTATATTCTTATTTCTTCCCGTTAGCACCTCACACCAACTCTCCCATAGCCAAACCTTCAATACCCATGAGCTTCTCAACGTAACACATCATATTTGAACCCACAAATAGCATTTTTTCAATTTATTTTTCTTTTCTATTTCTTTTTCTTTCTTATATTCTTTTCCCTATAGGTCTATATCCTTTTCACCATCTCTACAGCTCTCTTCGATTCCAAGCGGAATCATTCATTGTCGCACGATGTGTAGTAGAAGCTTTCAAGCTTATAATTTGGAGGTTATGACCACTTTCAGCTTCTTCTTTTTTTATTTAAATCTTAACCCATCAGATCATTTTCATATTTTTTCATCGGAAATTACTAAAATTTTGGCTGAAAAACCATTACTCCGCGGACTCTTCTCATCATGACCTACCTATCTTTTTTTTTTCCTGCATTTTTCTTCCATAACTCTTGTCCCTTAAAGTTTTCGATGACAGAAAATTGGGTTCCACCATTTTTTCTGTTGTGACATTTCCAAAAGATGGACAAATGTCCTTCCATGCGGTATTCTTGAGAAATTGAAGATAAGTGGTATACTCTTTTCATGCTCTAAGCTTCACTTAAAGGCTATAAATAGGCCTTCAAAATGGCCATCAATCATCAGCATTTTCCTTTACCTTTTTCGATTTTCTTCAGCTTCTTTTCCTTTCCTCTTTAAACTTTTGTAGTTACTTTATTTGTTCCCCTCTTTTAAATAGTTGGGTTTGTAATTTAATATTTTGATGATTCTTGTATCCTCCTAAAATAGAGGTAGGCTTGTTTAATCCTGAAGAGATATTTCACACTGCTGAATTAGTTTTTAGGATAGTATCCAACACGACTCAAGCCAATCCGTGTATTTGTATTAAAATTACAGTGTTATTATTGAAATTCTTGCTCTCAATTACTACAATCTAATAAATTGTGACAAATAATACTGATGCTAAAAATACTACCGATACCGCCAATACTGGCGCTACTCCAGCCCTAGTTGCACTGCCATATGCCAGGTCATTTTCAGATGTGTCAAATATTAAAATTTTCGCCAATGAAAATTTCAAGTGTTGGCTAGAACGTATTTTCTCACTGCTTGATGTCCATGGTGTTGCACATGAACTGCTGCATCCACAACCTAATCCAGACGCTGATAATAAATTAGTAGAATCATGGCAACACGCCAACAAGGTATGTCGTCATACCATATTGCAAACTATTTCTAATGAAATATTTGACGTGTATTGCAGCTATAAAGAAGCAAAAGCTATATGGGAAGCCTTAATTAGAAATTTCAGTTCTGAAGATGCTACAAAACAAAAATTTATAGTAGGAAAATTTTACCAGTGGCATATGAGAGATGATAAAGAGATGAACGTACAAATCAACGAATTTCAAAAAGTGTTAGAAGACTTTAAGGCCGAGAGGATGTCTTTACCAGAAAAGTTTGCTGCTTAAGTGCTAATTGAGAAGTTGCATGAATCATGGAGTGATTACAAAAATAACTTAAAGCACAAATAGAAAAATTTCATTATTGAGGAAATTATGACCCACATCCTAATTGAAGATTCCAACAGAAAAGAATCTGTCAAAGCTAGGATGACAACTCTTAAAGTAAACTTAGTGCAAAGCAACAACAACAACCGCAAAAGGTATGAGAATAAGTCTCAAGGTTACAAGCCTAATAATCCTAACTTTAAAAGAAAAAAAGGCTCATGTTTTGTTTGTGGAAAACCAGGCCATCATGCCTCACAGTGCAGGTACAGAGCATGAAATGACAAAGGAAAAACTAATACTCCTAAGGCTAACTTAGCCGAAGGATCTGTCATTTCTCAAGTAAATATTGTAGCACATGCAAAAAAATGGATGATAGACTCTGGGCATATCGCGACCCAATTTACCCTCCGAAAGGCATCGTGACGGCACATAGTCTCTACGACTAGGTAAGCCTAATATTAAGGAAACGATTTAATAAAAACACAAGAAATAAGGAAAATAAGGGCACAATCTAAATAGCAAAACAGTGCCGCTCGGCTCATACACAATATTCTCCCAATGACCCGGAATGTCACAAAGTCACAAGCTTCTAATAACTACTGTAGCTCTATACAAGTCTGGAAGTACATAAAAAAACTCTAAACGATGGTGTAGAAGAGGACTCTGAGGATTCTGCGGACGCGGCAGAATTACCTTGTAGTCTCCTAGAATCAACAACAAATACTATCCTCGAGGCTGATACCTCGTACCTGGGTCTGCACACGAAAACATGTGCAGGAAAGGGCATGAGTACACTATATTGGTATCCAGTAAGTGCCAAGCCTAACCTCGGTCAAGTAGTGACGGGGTCAGGTTAGGGCCCTACCAGAGTAAATATAATCAATTTAAAACAGTAAAGGAGATAAGTAAATATTCTACAGTAACCAGTTAAATAAAACATACGAAAACTTAACGGTCAAGGGAGCCCTTGGCTCAGAACAAGGTAAACTCAAGGTGGAATATCCCGAGATACCATCCCGTAGTTTCAAATGATTATGAAGTGCAGGGAAATCTCTCGGAATACGTCCGTAGTCCCAAAGTAAATATGCAGTACAGGGGGAGTCTCCCGGAATACGTCTGTAGTCCCAAAGTAAATGTGCAGTACAGGGGGAATCTTCCGGAATGCGTCTGTAGTCCCAAAATAAATATGCAGTACGGGGGGATCTCCCGGAATACGTCCGTAGTCCCAAAATAAATATGCAGTTCAGGAGGATCTCCCGGAATACATCTGTAGTCCCAATTTAAATATGCGATGCAAGATAAAATGACAGATATGGCATCGAATTTCAACAGTTCATACTAATCACAGATAAGGAAAGTAGCAGTTTAACTAAACATGGTGCACAGAGAGTCAAATAAGCAATAAAACACGTAAGCATGATTTTCTAATCTAAGCTAAACAATTTAACATATTAGTGCAGTTTAATAGAAGAAGAACGATTTATGTTTTAGGAAGGAAAAATGGGATTTTTGCAATAACGGCTTGTGTACGTACTCGTCACCTCACGTACACAACGCCCACACAACAAATAATATAAAATATACCAAGGGGGAAGTTGATGAGTGGATAGAATTCGTGATTTTAAGCATTATATCCCTTGCATTTTATGTGCTTTAATGATAAAATACACACCGTATGTGCCTAATAGGGTTTATTTTATGTGTAGGTGAATTGGAAATGAAAACGAGGCTAAACGGATGCAAATACGTCGAAGAATACGCGAGAGGGGACACCTGGACGATAGCCGGGCACCAAGCCAAACAGCCTGGGGTAGCCTGGCGTTACCCAGGCGTTAGACCCA
>ML424744.1:0-71164 GCA_005239525.1 Nicotiana knightiana
AACACACCTTATACACCTTACTATCATGGCCATGTGGTACCTTGTATGGTACTAGTCCATAAAAACCGGGTATTTTAGCTCGGGCCGTATTTTATTCGAAAATATTGAACTTTGACGAAATTCATTTTCTTCGATTTGCTTACCTTCTCACCTTCACGAATTTACTCATTACTTGTCTGAAAAAGCATAAAACGCTTATAATCTTAAAATAATATCATTCCCGAACTTACGTCGATTAACTTACGTTGAAACTTTAACGTACGAAAAATGCGAGATGTAATATCTCATTTTCGAGCTTTCATCAATTTACTTATGGCGTACTTTCACATATGAAAAAATGAGGTGTAACATCATTTCCCCCTTTGGAACATTCGTCCTCGAATGTTGAGTGGTGCACTTATCATTTTTATGTCTTCCGAACATTTTAGTACTCTCCTTTCCATCTAGGCAACTGTTCAGTGAATAATTCCAAAGGTGAGGGCATTCTCCCCCTTTAATCCTTCCAATCTCGTAACTATTGATACCTTCTATCATGCAGCATGTACGACTCTGACCTTGTAAGTGCGCTTACGCGTCTCTTCTTTCCTTTTTCCTCCGATTTTTGGCCATTACTGAAGTTCTTCACTTGGTATTTTGTCAAACTTACGTATATTGCTATATCTTATTTCATAGAACTGGTTATCTATCTGTATGACTTTATTGTATCTAAGCAGGTCATACTATACCGTAACTCTTATCTCGATCTCTCGTTACTGAGGTCTGCTACCAAATTCCATGTTACTTTCATTGCTTATCCAGTATGTATAAATCTATGTCATTTACTGTTTTCACATTACTGTTCATCTTAAGAATGACGGCCTAATCTCATCTCATACTTTATAACTTTTATCCATCCATTGTTGA
Source organism: Nicotiana knightiana (assembly GCA_005239525.1). Lineage (NCBI taxonomy): Eukaryota > Viridiplantae > Streptophyta > Magnoliopsida > Solanales > Solanaceae > Nicotiana > Nicotiana knightiana. The sequence goes on from ML424744.1 coordinate 904, forward strand.
TTCACCTCAATATCGATCTATAAATAACTTAACGTTTTATGTAACATTGCCGCTGGGGTTCACGTTTCATCGGGGAACATCTGAAATGATTAGACTGATCCACCTGGGACGATACCATGCTTTCATAATGGTATCTCACAGCATCCCAATGTGATTCACCTTACATGAGTGTTTTAATCCTGTCCAATTCATGAGATCCTGGGCTTAATCCTGAGGATTTATCCATTTTCGTTACCTTCTCACTCGCCCGTTCTTATCCTTACTCGTGTTTTCTAGAATCTTGTCGCTTCACCATACAATAGCATGCGACCTACACATTTCTATTTATATTACTTGCAACCTTTCAACTTGCTTGCATCATCAAAGGTCCACTTAGACGAATACCAGCCTCATAAAAAGTTAGTATAAAGCTCTCATCGACGCATTAAAAAAGTGCAATTATTATAATAAAAGTTCAAGTTGTGGATGTGAATTACACCTATATGTAAGGGAGGTCATGAAGGAAATAGAAGATGTGATGTGATACTGTAAGGTAAGTAAGGTAAAGGTGAACAACGTATGAGGTACTCAAATACAGAAGGTTGTGAATAGTCCATACTTCAGATAGAAGGCTAGAAGCACAGGGATTCAATATCCACGAATGATAGCGGCATCGTCAGTGGAATATCTTACAGCCTATGGTTTCTAGGTATCGATAGGTCTAGTTAAGAAAGTAAAGGAAGAGTTAGAGGTGATGTAATATCTCACTTGATGTTCCAGAATAACACAAGGAAATCTACGGTGCAAGAAAGTTGAAGGAAAGTTGCGAGTAGTATAAATGGATATGTATGGATAAGAAAGGGTGAGTGGGAAGGTGACGAGAATGGATAATCCCTCGGGTTTAAGCCCACGAAAATGAGAGAGGACTGATGGGTTCTCTAAATTATATAAATCTTAGTATAGCCTGAATGAGCTCAAAGGAGTCTATGACTAGTAGCATTTAGAAGAAACGGAATGCTGATCTGGTAATAAAATGAAGGTGTAATTGTGATAGATAAAAGATGACGTTTGGGCCTTCGATTGAATAATGATTTGAATAAAAAAAAAGAGGGAGAAGGAGAAAAGATTTCGTGGACGTATATTGTAGATCAATATTGAGGAAAATCATAATAGATGGACAAAAGTCACAAAGTATGAGTTGAGATTAGGTCGTCATTCTTAAGATGAACAGTAATAAGGAAGCATTAAATGACTTAGATTTATACATATAGGATAAGCAACAAGAGTAAGCTGGAATTTGATAGCAAACCTCAGCAACGATAAATCGAAGTAAAAATTATCGTATAGTATGACCTATCTAGATACAGTAAAATCACGCGGCTAGATAACCGGTTCCATGAAACAAGATGTAGCAATAATCGTAATTTCAAAAAAATACCGAGCAAAGAACTTTAGTATACCTACAAATGCCCAGAGGGGCATTTCATCAAGCTCTGTATATGTTTACTAAGTGAGTCCTAGAGATTGGCTAGAAGCTAGAGAAAAAAGGGGAGAAGAGTCGCATAGGCACACTTACAAGGTCAAAGTCGTATAGGTTGCATGATAGAAGGGAGCAACACTTACGAGATTGGAAAGATCCCGACCACAAGTCGTGGTATGAGGAAGATGACTAAAGGGAGGAATGCCCTAACCTTTGGACTTATTCACAGAATAGTTGCCTAGATGGAAAGAGGAGCACTAAACTATTCGTAAAAGCTATTGGTTATGAGAATGATAAGTGCATCAGTCAACATTCGAGGACGAATGTTCCAAAGGAGGGAATGGTGTTACATATCGCATTTTCGTATGTTAAAGTTTCGTCGTAAGTTAATCGACGCGGGATTATTTTGAGATTAAAGCATCATGATATTTCAAACAAGTGATTAGTAAATTCGTGAAGGTGAGAGGGGAATCAAGTCAAAGAAAATGAATTTTCGTCCAAGTTTAGCATATTGGGGTAAAATGCGGGCCGAGCGATAATACCTGATATTTATGGATTAGTACCATACAAGGTACCATATGACCATAATAGTAGGATATATAAAGTGTATTAAAAATAAGTAAAATTTTAAGTAATTTGAGATAATTATTAATTATGCGGGTAATTAGTTAATTAACGGGTATCGAAATATTACCTAATTAGTTAATTAATTATTGGATAAGATTAAAATCCCCACCCCAACCCCACGTGGCAGCAAGCCACTAAATCAAACAAATGACTCTTAGTCATTGTTGATTAGGTGGCAACTTAGTATGATAGTTAAAAGACATTCCATTTATAAAGTCTTGAATACAAGAACACTACAAAAACGTTGGCAAATCCTAAGCTTTCAACAAAAAAAAAATTCTTGCAACAATTCCTATAAGCTTTCAACATCAGACGTTAACATTTCCAATGCTAGCAGCATGAATTCAACGATCAAAACACAAACAATTCCAACGCTAGCAGCATTAAGTCAACGAGATTTCTTGAAACAAAAATTCCAAGGAGGTTTCTTAACATCTTAATCAACGTGAGGTTTTGCGATTCTAAAGGAGTACGGCGCAACTTTTTCCAAGAACATCATACGGATTTTTCCCTACTCTAGGTATGTTAAGGCTAAGTCCTTCTTTCATTTTTGCATGATCCCGTAATTACATGAGTTTGATGACGAGACATAAGGAGAAATTCATATTCTGGAATTTATGTACATATTTTAGTCTCATAAGTTACACTATTCTCCCTTATCGGGATTTCATATTCAATTGAGTATTGTCTTGTTCTAGTCAAGAGAGTAGAGAGCCTATATATGCAGTATTACAGTATTTTCATTACCATCAAGTTATAATCGATGTCCAGGCCCCTATTGGGCAACCTCTAATCATATGGTAAGTTATATACCGAGCGTACTGTGGTCGAGCGCCTATGAGCGAGCCCAGTTGGTCGAAATATAGAGCCTAGTATGGTTGAGCGCCTATGAGCGAGCCTACTGCGGCAGAGAAGTTTTATATATATATATATATATATATATATATATATATATATATATATATATATATACCGAGGCTTATAGGGTCGGACAACTATTTTACTTACTATATTGAGAGAGTTGAGCCAGTATCAGCAGGTAAGCATATCTTCAGCTTATCTTTAATTCCCAGTTACTTTCAGTTATTATATTATCAGTTTAGTTTCAGCTTTCAATGTATTGCCTTACATACTCGGTACATTATTTCGTACTGACGTCTCTTTTCTGGGGTGTTGTATTTCATTCGTGCAGGTTCAGACAGACAGACATGTATACCTCCTCATTAGATGTTGCCCGAGTTCAGCTTGATCGATAAGCTCCATACCCTTCGGAGTTGCCGGGTCTAGAGATTTATGCACATCTTTTTATATATTTATATATGTTATGAGTAGGTCGGGGCCCTGTTCCGATCATAGTATATCCATCAGTAGAGGCTTGTAGACATANCCATTTATAAAGTCTTGAATACAAGAACACTACAAAAACGTTGGCAAATCCTAAGCTTTCAACAAAAAAAAAATTCTTGCAACAATTCCTATAAGCTTTCAACATCAGACGTTAACATTTCCAATGCTAGCAGCATGAATTCAACGATCAAAACACAAACAATTCCAACGCTAGCAGCATTAAGTCAACGAGATTTCTTGAAACAAAAATTCCAAGGAGGTTTCTTAACATCTTAATCAACGTGAGGTTTTGCGATTCTAAAGGAGTACGGCGCAACTTTTTCCAAGAACATCATACGGATTTTTCCCTACTCTAGGTATGTTAAGGCTAAGTCCTTCTTTCATTTTTGCATGATCCCGTAATTACATGAGTTTGATGACGAGACATAAGGAGAAATTCATATTCTGGAATTTATGTACATATTTTAGTCTCATAAGTTACACTATTCTCCCTTATCGGGATTTCATATTCAATTGAGTATTGTCTTGTTCTAGTCAAGAGAGTAGAGAGCCTATATATGCAGTATTACAGTATTTTCATTACCATCAAGTTATAATCGATGTCCAGGCCCCTATTGGGCAACCTCTAATCATATGGTAAGTTATATACCGAGCGTACTGTGGTCGAGCGCCTATGAGCGAGCCCAGTTGGTCGAAATATAGAGCCTAGTATGGTTGAGCGCCTATGAGCGAGCCTACTGCGGCAGAGAAGTTTTATATATATATATATATATATATATATATATATATATATATANAGCATATCTTCAGCTTATCTTTAATTCCCAGTTACTTTCAGTTATTATATTATCAGTTTAGTTTCAGCTTTCAATGTATTGCCTTACATACTCGGTACATTATTTCGTACTGACGTCTCTTTTCTGGGGTGTTGTATTTCATTCGTGCAGGTTCAGACAGACAGACATGTATACCTCCTCATTAGATGTTGCCCGAGTTCAGCTTGATCGATAAGCTCCATACCCTTCGGAGTTGCCGGGTCTAGAGATTTATGCACATCTTTTTATATATTTATATATGTTATGAGTAGGTCGGGGCCCTGTTCCGATCATAGTATATCCATCAGTAGAGGCTTGTAGACATATCCTGTCAGTTAATGCAGTACGTTGGGCTTGTAGGTCTTTTATGTACATATTGTTGTTTGTCAGCTGTAATAGTTATGACGGCCTTGTCGGCCCAACTTTATATTGATATTTAGCCAGTATTCGCAATTGTCTTGCAATGTGGACCATGTCCAAAGTACGACATTATATGCTCAGAATCTCTTAGTCGCAAGTTGGTACACAAGGATAGGTGAGGCACCGCGTGCCGCTCTCGCCCCCAAGTTCAGGGCGTGACAAAACCTTACTTACCTTAAAATCTTGCATCGTATCTTCTATCTCTTTAATGACCTCCATTCCACCTAGGTGTAATTCACGTCCATAACTTGAAGCTCTATTATAATACTTGCACCTCTGGTGCATACACAATCTGGTGGGAGCTTCGTACTGACTTCTTATAAGGCTGGTAATTTCTAACCGGCTTTATCGTAGGTCCATCATAGAATATGTTTTTTTGTACTATCCCTATTTACTTCTGATATTAAGAGTGACCCTGTAATGTGCTCAATCACAATTTTATAATTTTTTGGGTCCAATAATCAGATTCTTGATTTACTTCGTTGATGTAACTCTTTAGTTCCCTCTTTCTTCTGATCAACCTTTATGTAGGCTTAAGCTATCTCCTGATCTGCGGTTCATGGTATTAGTTATTATGTTTAGCCTTTATTGGGCGCTATGGAATATCGATGATATAATCCTTTAACGATTCGATCTATGACCCGAGCTCAATTTTTTCTTTTAACGTATACCGGAATCTTCCACGGCCATATATGCTGCATGTATAAAACTCCAAACTCTTAAGTGCAACCTAATGTAACTAACTCTGTATCATTGATCGAATAATTCCTTTTGTTCCTTCTTTTCTTTCTTTAAACATAAGCTTTTACATTTCTTGGTCTTTCTTCCCCCTTGCGTGTGCATACTTAGCTTATCTTAGTGCCCACGTATATTCGAATTCCATACAACTCATATGATCTTGGATATCACTTCTAATTTTACTTCTCGTTCATTATCCATGGTAGGTGCCATTTTCTTATGGAGTGCATACAATGTTGTTGTGAGGCTGTTGTTACACGGCCGTTTCCTCTTTAGGTCATTGTGCTTAGGTTGAAGCTTTCTTCATTATTTCTTCAGCTAGTCTTTCATTGTAGTACTTAGGAAGAACCCTTGACTCTCGTAAAGCTGTGAGCTTATTACGGACCTTTTTATGTCCTTCCTTACCTATAATCATCTGTAGTTGCTTACCTCTGTGCCCTTGTGCTTGTAGGGTTGCTTCTGAACTGATATTTTGACTGCCTTCCCAATGGAACTTTCTTTTATCCCTGTAACACTCATACGGTAACTGTAACTATCCCGACTCCTATTTGAATATATCTCAAGTATTATAATGACACTACTGCGAGGCTGAATTCTCCATGTTGGGGTTTACTATATTTATCTTGCATGATCTGCTGATTTGTTTGTAACTTCTTCTCTAATCATGACTAGGCTCTTCCTGAATCAATTACTAACTACTCATCGGCCCATTCTCATATCCATATTCCGCGTAATCTTTCTTGGGTTATTTCCTTGCCTTAACTTTCCCCACGTACTGGCTCCTTATCTATCAACAACATCCCGGGAAGGAACCCTTACTTCCTTCTTTTTTTTTGACGTCGTGCTTACATAACGTTCTAGAATCATAGCATATCTGTAACATTTGGATAAGTGCAATCTCATCCCTTTCTCATTTTTATCGCATTCTTCCTTTATCATTCCATATTCCCCTCTTTAGGGGAATACTAAGACTTGGAGCTATGACGACCTACCCATAGATGTTTTTCATCTTCATCTTTGGTATCCTTTCACATCATCAATAACCCTTATTCTCCTTGTGCTAATCCTTCTGTATCAAGGATAACAAAATTCCTCACTCGCGATGGTGACACTTCGTGTAACTGGCACATACAGTCCCTTAAGCTTAACGTTTCTCATATTTCTTGCTTTAGGGAAGCGTCTCCCTGAATGACCATTCTCTGAATTCATCATGGACCTTCTTCTGTTGTCCATTCTATTATTGCTGGAATACAATACGAAATTCTCATGATGCTGACTATTATCAAATTACTCATTTCCTATTCATGTTTAGTTCATCTTGTTCACCAGTCCATACTGATTTCTATTACTCTGGGGTCTAACTTTCCCTTATATTAATCACGTTAGAGTCGCGAACTTATTTCTTGAAATGAGGATATGAGTGTATGGCCTATACTCTTTTGTTGTCTTAAGGTCCATCACCTCTCGTCTCTTTCTTCATTTGACTATAGATTTTGTAACACTCTACCGCTGCCATCCATGTATCACATCTCACTCATAATGCTTCATTATCCCTCTTCGTACTTCCCTGCTAATATTTCTATCTATCACTTTATTCTGAAAATTCGAACAAAACATTCTTTTGCTTTTAGCTCCCCTTGCTCCATCCATTGGCTCTTCGAATTTCCAAACATTCTTTTTCTACTAGGGACGACAACCACACTAAGGTAATATTTACCCCTTCTAGAATTCCAGTGCACGTCTTTGTAGTACTCATATCTAGCTATACTATTCTAGGTATCTCACAAGGAGATCCATTAGCACCTTTGTAATATCCTTCAGAAATGTCAACTAATGCAAACCATCCATTCATTATTTTGGGTTAGTCTTACCCCAGCCGGATCCTGCTATCATGTCCTTCTCTTAAACCGTATCCATTAGCTCCCATAGGTCATGAATGAGATAGGTGTGGTCAATTTTATGTACATCTATTACTGTTGAAGGTAATTCAAAATGCTTATATCTCCCTTCCTGAATGGTAAATAATGATAATCTTTATTAACTGGGTACCTCATACCCTTCTTCACCTTTCTTTTTTTACTTGCTGCAATTTGTGTCTAACTTCCGATTCCGTTATTCCTTTTTACCGTAAGAGTGGATAAGTATTCTTTCCTAAAATCTCCTTATCAATAACCGTACATCTTTTAGTACACTCATGATCTGCTGAAGACCTCTCATTTACTCATTATAAGAAAGATGCAAAATCGAATTCATCTAACTCAACACTTCCACAACTATATCTTTTATCGATCATCTTTCTGAATGTAGGCATCGGCTTATTACGAATAAAATAGAAGTTCGGAATTTGAATTCTTATAAGTGAGCTCTACCACACGATCTAAAGTAAGAAGAAAGAGTGACAGTCTTATATGTTCTGTAGCCTCCTGCTTATAAGTGTGGTGCACAACACACCTATAAACAAGACTATACTAGACATGGCTTGTAGACTCCCTAGGACGGAACTGCTCTGATACCACTTTTGTCACGCCCCGAACCTGGGGGCGAGACCGGCACCCGGTGCCTCACCTAACCTTGCATACCAACTTGTGACTAAGGAACTCTGAACATGTGATGCCATACTTTGGCCATGGGCCGCATTGCAAGACAACTGCGAATGCTGACTAAATATCAATATAAATCTAGGCCGACAAGGGCGTCATAACTACTACAGCTGGCAAACAAACAAAATATACATAAAAGGCCTACCAGCCCAACATACTGCACTAACTGACAGGATATGTCTACAAGCCTCTACTGGTGGATATATTGTGATCGGAACAGCTACCCGGCCTATTCATAACATATATACATATATACACAAGATGTACATAAATCTCTAGACCCGGCAACTCCGAAAGGCATGGAGCTTACTAATCAAGCTGAACTCGGGCAACACTTAATGAGGAGGTCTACCCGTCTGTCTGTCTGAACCTGCACACATGAAATGCAGCGCCCCCAGAAAAGGGACGTCAGTACGAAATAATGTACCAATATGTAAGGCAATATACTGAAAGCTGAAAATGAACTGATAATCTAATAAGTGAAAGCAACTGGAAGTCAAAGATAATCTGAAGATATACTTGCGTATTGACACTGACTCAACTCTCTCAATATAGTAAGTAAACTAGCTGCCCGGCCCTATAAGGCTCGGTATATATATATAACCGCTCTGCCGTAGTAGGCTCGCTCATAGGCGCTCGGCCATACTAGGCTCTGTATCTCGACCAACTGGGATCGCTCATAGGTGCTCGGCCAAAATAGGTGATCACGCCCAACTCTAGTCCTAAAAAGGATAAGCGGTCGCTGCAAATATAATCTGGTCTAAGAGTCTGGAGTCGAATCCCATAGAGAACTAAGGTTTCGCTATAACTTTTCAATATCGCAAAGAAGACAAGCTCGTACAATTCCTAAGTTCTAAATATTAAGATTTTTATATATACCTAATTAACTAACAAATTAAAGTAGTAAATTAACAACTAAAGATACTAAGCGATGGAGATTAAATTAAGGAGGTCTAGAGTTATGATTTTCCCAAATGTTGGAATCCTTCCCGCTATGTTCGCTACAATTTCGGCTATGTATTCTCTACTGATCGTGAGAATTTTAGGTTCCATAATTATCTCTCGAGCAACTACGACAATTTCCTACATATTCTCTCAAACTACGCTAGTTGGTTTTATCTAACCGCTTATTATGATCACGTCAAGGCTTTGTTATTTCTAAACCTACATTTAAACCCGCTATATTGATTTATAACATACGCTAGGAGTTACATTGTTCAACAACCACATAAATATGTATCCTTTCTCAAGCAATACATAATAAATAGGCACATTCAATCGATGGCCATTCAATCAACACTAATAAACACGTAGTTGAACAAATAGAGAAATCCAACGGCTCAATTATATGAAAACATAACAAAAATTTATCCTACAAAATGTTTCATCAAAACCCTAGATAACGAATTAGCTATTCATAATAGTATGATAACTACGAATTCATAACCAATAATAGAAATAGGAAGAAGGAAGTTAAATCTCATAGAAGAATTCCCCGCCTTGCCCCTAGTGTGTTCTTGCCTCCTTAGGTCTAATCTGTGTCAAAAGTCTGTCCCAGGTCCTCAAAATACCGTTTTTCCATGTATATATACCAAGTAGGGTCGGGCCAAACAATTATACCTTCACCTATGCAAAAAAGGATACTTTCTCAGGCCTGGACGTCAGCGACCGCCAACTCAACCGCAGTCGGGCATGGACTTTACCCAGTGTTCTGCCTCAAATCCGCGTCCAGATCCGCGATCGTGGATTCGACCACATTTTTCACCCTGTTCCATTTAGAATTTGGAAAAATGTAAAACATAAAAGTTGTATACCTTTGAGTTATATTTCCAATTATATATTGTATAGCTCAAATGGAGTTCAGAGCAAAGAGTTATGTTCATTTTACTAAACAGTGCGCAATATATCTACTCGATTCTTCGTTCGTTCTTGACTATCAAATTTGATCCCTAAACACGATCCCGGCTTAATTACTTGGGATTTTACTCAGACTTCAAAGCTCTAAATCGCTTGAATTCATTTCATAACATCTATATAGCTCGGAATCACTCCTACAAGGCATAAAACACACAATTAGTGCAAAATACTAGCGATTAAAGCTCAAACTCAATTAAAGTGCAGTAAATTAGAGTGTAATAAGCGACTAAAATACGCAATTATAGCTTATCATAAACACCCCACACTTAAACCATTGCTCGTCCTTGAGTAATTAAACTACACTTTATATAGACACGACCTTTTTTCAAACAATTCTCCTAACTCATCACACCAAGAATACTTAAAATAGACTAAGCACAAAACCGTAACATCTTCACATCAAGATTTGACTCACAAGTCCCACGCATTATTCACAACTCACCCACTCTAGCATAGACGTCAAGGGTTACCTTTCCTTCATAAATCAAGTGCCCTCACACAACAAAAGAGAGTAGTTCCACACAATAAAATTTAAGAACACTTAGGAATTCAAGATAGAAAGAATTCACTCACTCTCAGAAATTAACATTCATATGCCACAAAAGATGCACCATAGGCTTGCCCGTAGTGTACTACTCTACTGATCGAGCTCATTCAGTCTAAGATCAAGTAGGACTTTATTTTGTTGTAATGCAGGCTGCGGGACGGGTAGGATACTAATGCAGGCTGCAGGACGGGTAGGATATATTTAGATATAAGAGTGACTACACCTCCCTAAGCACTTTAATACATATACTTTAACATTCAAACCACATACTTATGTCAAACCAAACTCCACCTTCACATCAATGTATATTATCCCATACTTGTTTAAGTAAAATTACATCAAGAGTCACCACTTATCAAGGAATATTTTTTTTCACAGCAATACAACTATTTTTTCCTTTTCTTTCTTTTTTTTAAAATTCAAGTGGCTCTTACTTTTTCAAAACAGTGCACATTTCTCCTTATTTCATTAGTTCCACTCAAAATCCAAACCAACCACCCCACACTGTAACTTTTACACAGTTCATAACAATTCAAGTGCTCATGAGAGGTTAGAAGGTTCAAATAAATGGGTAAGGCTTGTAATGTGGTTGCTAAAGAAACAGGATTACAGGCTCAAAGGGGTTAACTACGATACATAACAATTAGGTGGGTAAAATATACATATCTGGCTCAACAAAGAAACGCCTATATCACGTCCAAGACTGAACAAAACTACTATTTCACTTTGCAAACACACGGGGCAAGTTCTAGGCATCAAATGCAATGTACAAAATAACACCCAAACCTCACACACACATGGCATATAACTCACTTAGGATTGGATTCATCAAGACACTCTAATTAAAGCAGTTAAGAAAATTTAAAATCATACAATTTAAGGTACTTATACAAGAGTCAAAAACTGAGACTAAGCGTCACAACCAAAGTACTCACTATTCTCAAGGAATAACAAAGTCAAGAGATATTTCTTCAATTCAAAACACAACACAATGGATCCTATTCCTAAAAAATTAAAACTAACTACACCCGGTTCAAACAAAATCCTTGGAAAAAAATTGCGGCACAAAGAAAAATCAAGGGGGAATTGCTACACTGCCTAATAAAAGAAAATCTTTTTGTCTTTTTCTTTTCGACTTAAATCTCTCAAGAAAATTGTCTAATAATCCATCGTCAGGAAAAGTCCAATCTTTTCTATTTTTATGAAAAAAAATTATTCAATTAAACTAACACAACTAAAGTAGCATAGAAAGTCACCCAGATTATCTCCTCACCCCATACTTAAAATTGTGCATTGTCCTCAATGCACATCATAACTATAAGAGGGTAAAGGAAACTCCCTGGTAGTCCAAAGGCCGAAGCACTAGCAGCTCATGGGGTACTCAGACTTCTCCCAGGCTTGGACATTCGTGTGGGTACCTCACACTTAGTTCCAACCATCTGGTTTGTTGTTGCATCCTTCCAATAGCTTTGCTTTCCATGATCCTGGAAAATCAAAAATCGACACTACAAACATAATACAATCAAATAAATAAAAAATAAAAGAAAGCAATAAAGCTGGGTTGCCTCCCAAGCGCTTGATTTAATGTCGCGGTACGACATGAACCGCTTTCTGCATCCACTTCGAACTTATGAATTGGACCTCAAGTTTTGATTCAAGCTTATAATTATGCTCTTGGGGCGGTACAAATTCTTGCGATCCAAAAATTAGATAAAGTCTCATGCACTTTTTGGCTCTCCACCGAGGAGTGTCATCTTGCCTAGACAGACTTGAAAATTTCAAAATATAAGGCTCATCTACCTCTTCCATGGACTCCTTTCTATGCTCATAAATATCCATTCCCATTTCACCATCCGAACATAATGTAGAGAAGTGTTTAGAATGAGGTCCAACGCGCTCAAATACATGAACTTCAAGATTTTTGACCTCTTCAACACCAATCACACTAAAGTCAACTAAATTTGTGTCTTCAATGTCCTTGGTTGACTCTAGTGCTACTTCTTCAACATCGGCATCCTCAAATTCTAGTTGGATAGATTGTTGGTGTTGTACTCTGACCTCCTCTATTAGCACCTCAATTTCAGTGTCTAATTCATACTCTTCTTGACTACTATCTTCAATATTGTCTTGTTGAGCATTAAATGCTTCAACTATTTGACTCAATTGTGCCTCCAGGTTGCGAATAGTAGCATCTTGCCTTTGTATGTGCATTTGTTTCTCATTATTTTGTTCCACAAGGCACCTTAGCATATCCTTGATCTCTTTCAGGTCATTATCCCTGGGTTCTTTGTTCCTATTAACTTCACAAGAAAAAGAAGAACCATCAAAGTAAGGGGTTGGGGGAAGATAAGAAATATAAGCACAACCATGAAAGTGACCATCTTTACCACCACACATATCACATACATTCCACACATAAGATTGAGTTGGTGCACATAACTCACTCTCAGGAATATTTTGATAATTATTCCATGGGTCGTTTTCTTCACAATATGCATAAGGAGGATTAAAAGTTGAATTACCAAAATAAAAACTCTCATAATTACAAGATGCCATGTCTTTAAAATCAACAATTAACAAAATAAAAAATCAAATACAAAAAATAAAATTAAAGTTCAAACTTGAAACCTAGCAATATGTACACCTATAGCTACACCGTTAGTTCCTGGGCAACAGCGCCAAAATTTGATCACACCCAACTATAGTCCTAAAAAGGATAAGCGGTTGCTGCAAATATATTCCGGTCTAAGAGTCCGGAGTCTAATCCCACAGAGAGCTAAGGTTTCTCTATAACTGTTCAATATCACAAAAAAGACAAGCTAGAACAATTCGTAAGTTCTAAATATTAAGATTCTTATATCTACCTAATTAACTAACAAATCAAAGTAGTAAATTAAAAACTAAAGATACTAAGGGTTGGATATTAAATTAAGGAGGTCTAGAGTTATGATTTTCCCAAATGTTGGAATCCTTCCCGCTATGTTCCCTACAATTTCGCCTATGTATTCTCTACTGATCGTGAGCACTTTAGGTGCCGTAATTCTCTCTCGAGCAACTACGACAATTTACTAGACATTTTCTCTCGAACTACGCTAGTTGGTTTTATCTAACCGCTCATTATGACCACGTCAAGGCTTTGTAATTTCTAAACCTAACTTTAAACCCGATGTATTGATTTCTCACATACGCTAGGAGTGACGTTGTTCAATAACCACCTAAATATGTGTCATTTCTCAAGCAACACATAATAAATAGGCACATTCAATCGATGGCCATTCAATCAAAAATAATATACACGTAATTGAACAAGTAGAGAAATCCAACGGCTCAATTATATAAAAACATAACAAGAATTTATCCTACAAAATATTCCATCAAAACCCTAGATAACGAATTAGCTATTCATAATAGTATGCATAACTACGAATTCATAACCAATAATGGAAATAGGAAGAAGGAAGTTAAAAACTCGTAGAAGAATTTCCCTCCTTGCTCCTAGTGTGTTCTTGCCTCCTTAGGTCTAATTTGTGTCAAAAGTCTGTCCCAGGTCCTCAAAATACCATTTTTCCATGTATATATACAAAGTAGGGTCGGGCCCAAATAGTTATACCTTCTCCTATGCAAAAAAATACACTTTCCCAGTCCTGGACATCCGCGACCGTGGACAAAACCGCGGTCGGGCGTGGACTTTACCCAGTGTTCTGCCTCAAACCCGCGTCCAGATCCGCGGTCGCGGATTCGACCGAGGTGTTCACCCTGTTCTATTTGGAATTTGGAAAAACGCAAAACATGAAAGTTGTAGATCTTTGAGTTATAATTCCAACCATATATTATATGGACCAAATGGAGTTCGGAGAAAAAACGTTATGTCCAGTTTACTAGACAGTGCGCAATATGCCTACTCGATTCTTTGTTCGTTCTTAACTATCAAATTTGATCCCCGAACACGATCCCGAATTAATTCCTTGGGCTTTTACTCAAACTTCAAAGCTCTAAATTACTTGAATTCATTCCATAACATCTATATAGCTCAAAATCACTCCTATAAGACATAAAATACATAATTAGTGCAAAACACTAGTGATTAAAGCTCAAATTAAAGTGCAGTAAATTAGAGTATAATAAGCGACTAAAATATGAAATTATATCCTATCATCAGTAGGCTCGGTACATAACTTACCATCTGATCAGAGATTTCCCAATAGGGGCCTGCCCATTGATTATAACTGATTATAATGAAAATACTGTAATACTGTATATATAGACTCTCTGATCTCTTGACTGGAAAAAGAAAATACTCAAATGAATATGAAGTCCCGATAAAGAAAATATTAAAACTTACAAAACTAGAAAAATATACGTAAATTTCGGGATATGAATTTTTCTTTATGCTTCGTTATCAAACTCATGTGATTACGAGATCATGCCAAAATGAAATAAGAGATTAGCCTTAACATACCTGGAGTAGGGGAAAATTCGTATGATATTCTTGAGAAGGATTGCACCGTACTCCCTTAGAATTGTAAATTCCCGTTATTATTACGCAGTGCAATTTCATATGAATTTATTTACAAACATAAGAACTGTCGTTGTATTGTAACATGAAGTCTCACATGAACTTCCAAAATCTCCTCCAAAAATTACTTTTGATATCTTGAACATAATGGTAAAGATGACATGAACTTCCAAAATCTCCTCCAAAAATGACTTTTGATATCTTGAACATAATGGTAAAGATGACTAAAAATGACTTTTGATATCTTGAACATAATGGTAAATATGGCTAATAGCCTAAGTGTATTGTCCATAAATTGTAAAGATGAACCTAAATGACTTTCAACGTGTTGATGTATTGTCCATGTGTCTTTCTCACTTAGTAGCCTAAGTCAATAGTCATTAGGCCTTTCTCCAGTTGCTGCCACGTGGGGGGGGGGGGGGGGGGNTAATTAAGAATTGTCTCAAATTACTTAAATTACTACTCACTTTTAACACACCTTACTATCATGGTTATGTGGTACCTTATATGGTATTAGTTCATAAATACCGGGTATTTTAGCTCGGGCCGTATTTTATCCCAAAAGGTCGAACTTCGATGAAATTTATTTTCTTCAATTTGCCTACCCTCTCACCTTCACAATTTACTCATTACTTGTTTGAAAAAGCATAAAATGCTTATAATCTTAAAATAATCTCATTCCCGAACTTACGTCGATTAACTTACGATGAAACTTTAACGTACGAAAAATGCAGGATGTAATATCTAGTTTCCGAGCTTTCATCAATTTAGTTATGGAGTACTTTCACGTACAAAACATGGGGTGTAACAAGAATATTCTTTTGATATGCCATTTCTCAAAAAATTCGGTGATTTTCTTTCCCGTGAATTGGGGTCCATTGTCGCAGCTCATTTGGGAAGGCTGAACCGACATATGATATTTCTCCATATTAAAGTGATTACTTCCTGTTCAAGTATTTGGGTGAATTCTCCTGCTTCCACCCACTTAAATAAATAGTCAGTTAAAACTAAAAGGAATCGAACTTACCTCATCCTACAGGGATGGGGCCTACAATATCCATTCCTCATTGTATGAACGGCCAAGGTGAGGTGACCGAGTAGAGGTGTTCGCCCACTTGGTGAATCACTGGGACGTACTTCTGGAATTTCTCGCATATGTTTACGAAGTCTGCAACCTCCTTTTTCATGGTGAACCAATAATATCCCGCACGTATGAGGCATCTGACCCAACGCTCGGTTACCAGAATGATCCCAGCAATGGCCTTCGTGGATCTACTCAAGGATGTGCCTAGTCTGGTTTGGGCCAAGGCACTTTGCTAAAGGGTCGCCATAGGTTCTCCTGTACAGGTCGTTGTAAAGGATACTTTATCTGGCTGCTTTCATTCCCAGTTTCCTGGATTATTTTATATTGCTTGGGAGTGTACAGTCCTGCAAGTATGCGATAATACGATTGTGCCAGTCCCAAGTTAAGTTCATGGTTCTTAGCTCGACTTGTTCTAGCGAGGAGTTGATGGGATGGACCACATTTTTTTCTCATGTTGTGGTTTTGGTAGTTGCGTCTAGTTTGGCGAGGTCATATGCCTCGCTGTTCTATTCTCATGGAATCTGGTCGGGCTAACATTCGTCGTACTCGGGCAGCAGCTTGCAGATTTCAGTCTGGTATTTTTGCAGTCTTTATTCCTTGGTTTGGAAAGTCCCTGTTTATTGGTTGACTACGATCTGGGAATCACAACATAGTTTTAATCGTTTTGTTCCATACTTGAGCGCTAGTCTCAAACCTGCAATGAAGACCTCATACTCGGCCCCGTTGTTAGTAATGTCCGGGTATCTTATGGACTGGCGAATTACTTCGCTTGTTGGGACTTCGAGTACGAGTCCCAGTCCGGCCCCCGAAGCTTTGGACGTGCCATCGGTGTATAGGACCTAGAGATCTTGTGTTTCAGGGGAAGTTCGGAGGGCTTCCCTTTCGACTTCAAGCATTATTTATGCGCTGAAGTCAGCGAACACTTGTGACTTTATCGCCGCTCGCGGCTGGTATGTGATATCGTGCTCGCTGAGCTCCATGGCTCATTTGGCCAGCCTCCCCAACAGCTCGGGTTTATGCAAAATTCTTCTTAGGGGGAAGTTGTGACAACCAAGATGGGGTGGCACTAGAAATATGGTCTAAGCTTTCCCCAAGCTACGACTAAGGCCAGGGCCAGTTTCTCGAGGTGCGGGTACCTCGTCTCAGCATCGACTAATGTTTTGCTAATGTAATAGATGGGAGATTGCATACCTTTGTTTTCTTTAATTAGGATTGCGCTCACAGCTACTTTGGATACAACTAGATAAAGGAGGAGACGTTACCTCGGCTCGGGTTTAGAAAGTAAGGGAAGCGACAACAAGTATGCCTTTAGTTCCCTCAGAGCATGAACGAACTACGAAGTGTATTGGTGGTCGTTATCTTTCTTGGCTACGCCAAAGAATTTATGGCATCTATCCGACGACCGCGAGATGAACCTTGATAAGGCGGCGATGCGTCCAGTCAATCTTTGGACCTTCTTTTTGGTGGTCAAGAGTTAGGGTATCCCTTCAATGGCTTTAGTTTGATCAGGGTTGACCTCGATCCTTCGTTGTGATACAAGGAACCTTAGAAATTTTCCTGAGGCTACGACGAACACACACTTCTCCGGGTTCAGTTTCATTCTGTACCGTCTTGAGTAAGTCGAAAGTTTCTTTCAAATGATCGATGTGATCGTTTCCTCTTTTCGACTTGACCAGCATGTCTTCTATATATACTTCTATTGTCTTGATGAGCTGATCCTTGAATATTCTCGTCACAACCTTTGATAGGTCACCCCCGTGTTCTTTAATCAAAAAGGCAAGACCATGTAACAATATGTTCCTTGGTGGGTGATCAATGTGGTATTTTCCTCATCTTCCTCTTCCATGAGGATCTGATTATAACCTGAGTAAGCGTCCAAGACACGTAGCAGCTCATGCCCGGCCGTGGCAGCAATGAGTTGGTCGATGTGAGGCAGCGGGAATGAATCCTTTGGGCATGCTTTGTTCAAGTATGTGAAGTCTACACGCTCCCGCCATTTCCTATTCTTCTTCTTAACCATTACCACGTTGGCGACCCATTTAGGGTACTTTGATTCCCTTATGGAACCATTTTCTAACAGTTTTTCCACTTCCGCGTGCACTGCGTCATTACTTGCGGAGTTGAATTTATGTCTGACCTGCCTCATCGGTGGGTGGTAGGGGTCGAAGTTTAATTTGTGTGTGGTGATATCCTTTGGGATGCCCGCCAGATGCATGGCAAAAAGCAAACAAATCTGTGTTAGTGTTTAAGAATTGACTGAATTTACCAGGGTCCTGGAGCTTGCAACCGATATAGGCCTTTTTATTATGGTTCTTGGAGTCTAATTGAACGGGGTCGAGGTCTTTTATGGTCGACCCTGCGGCTTCGACTATGTCGAGATCTTTGATCCCTTCCCCGACCTCGACTTTGCTGATTGCTATGCCTTTTTTTCTTTGTCCTTCCTTTGTTAGGAGTTTGTGCTGTCTAAAACAACGCGATAGCATTCCCGGGATATATGGTTCTCTCCTTGTATGTTGAATATTCCCCATGGAGTTGGGAGTTTGATGACTTGGTATAAGATGGAGGGGACGACTTTCTTGGGATGTATCCATGGTCGTCGCACTATGGCGTTGTACGCACTCTCTTGATCTATGATGTGGAATGTTGTTTCCAGAGTTACGTCGTCGGCCAAAACGGGGAGAGTAATTTCCCCGGATGTCCGTTCAACTGCATTGTTAAAATCAGTTAGTGTGATTCAGTGGGGCATTATCTTATCCTCGAGTTTCGTTTGGGTAAGTACTCGGGTATGGGTAATACACGCACCACTTCCATCATAGATCATAATACGTTTAACATCAGTATCAAAATTCGCATAGTAATAACGAGAACGTCATGATGAGGAAAGACCAGACCGTCGGCATCCGACTTGTCGAAGATGATACTTTCTTCGCGTTTATCGTACCGTTCGCGGGTGATGGATCGCTTGAGTTTGTGTGTAGTGGTGAACTTCACGCTGATGATAGAGGCATCGTCTCCGATGATCATGTTGATGGTGCGGGCTGGTGAGGGTGGTTTGGGTGGACCTTAATGTTCGTGCCCTCTAGCAAAATTGCTTCTTCCCTTATTCTTAGCATCTCTTTAATATGTCCTTGACTTAGCATATTCACGACCTCCTACCTGAGGGCGATGCAGTCTTCCGTTTTCTTCCCTCGTTCCTGGTGGAACTCATAGAGGGCGTCGGACTTTCTGGAATTAGGGTCTGATCTCATCTTTGGCGGCCACTTCACTTTTGGTCGGAGCTTCTCCAGGTCGTGGGATCGGGTGATCTCTTCTGGCGTTATCTCTTCGATCCTTTCTCGACTCCGCTTGTACTGAGGTTAGCCGGTGGGTTGGCCCATTGGGTCGTCCTCATCTGCGCAGACTTTGGCACAATAAGTATTGTGGATTTCATCCCAAGTGGTTGGGGGATACTTTATCAACCGGCTTAACAGTTTCCTCGTTTCTCTTGAACCATCCCTGTTCAACCTGTTCTGAAAGGCTACGATTGACGTCCCTTCGGACACGTTTGGTAAAGTCATCCTTACTCAGTTGAACCAGGCAAGGAAGTCACTCAATCCCTATCCCAGATATTGTTTGACAGCAAATATGTCATTCACTCTTGTCTCGGCCATTTTGGCTTCGGTGTGGGTCGTTACGAACTTGTCAGTCATGTCTTCAAAGGCTTCAATAGAGTGTGTTGGTAGATATGAATACCATGTTATTGCTCCTCCGGTGAGGGTTTCGCCAAAGTTTTTCAGCATGGAAGACACATGTTCCTTGGCGGGGTCGTTGCCTTTTACGGCGGTGACGTAATGAGTCACATGATCTTCGGGGTCGGTTGTGCCGTTATATATCCTGAGATAGGGCGGAATTTTAAAGGTTTTTGGTATAGCATGTGGGGATGCATCATCATTGTACGGATGTTCGATGAATTGGTTGACATCCCTCTTTGGCAATACCTTGGGGGCTCCTGGTATTTTATCGACCCTTTCTTGGTGTTCTTTCGTTTGATCTCGGAGTGCCTTGTTCTCATTCTCCATTCCCTCCATCCTTTTCAAAATATATGTGAGGGCGTTTTCACATGCACTACTAATGACATTGTGAGTAAAACGTGTCGTTAGAGGAGGAGGGAGTTGGTTGCACTGCTTGTCTGCTGGTTGTATAGTGCAAGTCCTTGCATTTTCTGTAGTCGTGTCCCGGGCGGGCTCATTGAGGACGTTGGTTAGTGTGTCAATTAGACATGCTTCGAGGAGATTTTTTACAAATGGGTGAGTCTCCTCCCCCACAGATGTGGAGTCTCCCTTACCAAGAGATTTTGTGATGTTGCAGTGAGGAGGAGGCGACCCATCTCACCTAGGGGAGGCATTGGACGTTGCGCCTTCGTCTGTCGTTTCACAGCTTTTATTGATAACGTTCATAATGTTGTTTGGGAGGTCACTTGTTATTCTCGTCCTTTCTTCTCGGTTACCTGTCGTTTTGGGATTTGTGCACACAAAGAAAGGAGATCTTGTTTTTGCTTCTTTTTTTACATTAGTGACCCGTGTTAGTTGTGATCTAGAAGAAACTAAAAGCTTAGGAATCCCCCACAGATGGCGCCATATTGTTTGACCAAAAAATATAACTCTTGGTTCAAATAAATAAATTTATGTAATAATGGGCTAAACCTAGTTAATAATAATATTTCTAAATGTGAGTTCCGAAAACGTGATTACCGTCAAATAGATCTGGTAGAAGATTGACAGCAACATGCAATAACTATTCCAAAAAGTATGAGCAATAATGTAGCATTCAATAGCAATGAATAATAATAAATGACATTTAAGTAAATAGAAGGAGTGATTCACCCAATGAAGGATGAACTAGATGGTTGTTCCTCCTGAAAATGATGAGAGACAGACAAATCCTAGAATGTTCGAATTATTCTCGGATCTGATGAAAAAGTATGGAATAATGTGAGCAAGAATCTTGATGAAAAGGCAATGTTTTTATCTTAGTAATAGAGAGAGAGAGAATCTTTTATCAAAAGATTGCTCTTACAAAATGAATGTCACATGCCCCATATTTCGAAAACTAATCGTTACAGGCTACAGCTTCATCAACGGTGCTCGACCTCGACCATTATTGACATTTTGACAAGGACTCTAGTTGGTCTAGCTCGACTAACGACGGCTCGAGTACTCTTTCTTTAGTGTTATCTTATCTTAAATATTCTAGGGCAGATTTTGACCCATACACCGTTCAACGATAAAATTATTCCCGTGTGACATACAGATTACGAGTTCGAGTCGTGAAAACAGTCACTAATGCTTACATTAGGGTGGCCTATCTACATTACACCCTAAGGGATGCGACCATTTCCCGAACCGTACGTGAATGTAAGATCTTTTCTGCACCGGGCTACTCATTTTATATAAAATTATTTTATATTGTCTGAGTAACAAAAATAATTAGTTATTAAAAAAGGTAAGTACACATAATTAATTGCGCATAAGAAGTTAGTTACCTACAAAACATGGCAGACATGTCGATGTGTGTAAGTTAAAGCTTCTCCTACATATCTTTATTTCCAGCAAGGATTATAGAAGCTATAGTACGATGGTCAAACTATATAATTTAAGATGTGAATTTAGACGGTGATTCTCAATTTTTTTTAAAATAAAATAAAATTTACATATTAAAACAATAAATAAAGACATTACAAATCACAACTTCTTATTAAAAAAACCTATTTGATGACTTCCAAAAAAGTAAATGATATCGTACAAAATGGAACGTTATTTAATTCAAATTGAACCATGTCGAACGAGTAGTCATTCTTATTAGCAACGGACATGTAAAGTTTGTAACTAAATAACTTTTAATTACGCTATTTTTGGGGATTTGCAGTCGTACTCTATATTTGTACTACCTTTTAACATGTACCTTATTTTTAAAAATTATTGATTTGATAGCCAACTGACAAAAAATACGTAATAATATGACAATTACACCCCTGACAAATCGCGTGATCTGCAACCTCATTCGTGAAAAAAGATCTCCTCCTCTCCTCTCAGCAGCTTTATCAAAAAACCAGAAACTTGTCCACTTCATCTTCAGAATCACACTTGCATGAAGTTGTTTCACCTTGAAGCTAAAACTTCATGTTAATGTAGTATGAAGTTCATGTTAAAGCTAAAACTTCATGTTAATATAGCATGCGGTTGTTTCACATTGAAGTTAAAACTCCATACTAATGCATGTTGAAGTTATTTATCCTGCAATCTACAGTTTTGTCATGAGTTCTATACGAAGCTTCAGTCTAAACATGCTGAAGTTATTTAGTTCATTTGCTAAAACTTCAGTTTAAACATGCTGAAGTTATTTAGTTCATTTGCAAAAATTTCAGACTAAACATGCTTAAGCTTTTTAATTCATTTGCTAAAACTTCAGACTAAACATGCTTAAGCTTCTGCCTTGCAGTATGTAATTTTCTAATGAGTTTTTGCTAATGCATGCTGAAGTTATTTAGTTCACTTGTTAAAACTTCAGACTAAACATGCTTAAGTTTTTTAGTTCATTTGTTAAAACTTCAGACTAAACATGCTTAAGTTTTTTAGTTCATTAGCTTTGCTAAAACTTCACACCAAAACATGCTGAAGTTTTGTCCTGCAGTCTACAGTTTTGTCATGAGTTTTCTCCGAAATTTCAGTCTAAACAAGCTGAAGTTTTTAAGTTCATTTGCTAAAACTTCAGACTAAACATGCTCAAGTTTTTGTCTTGCAGTATGTAATTTTCTAATGAATTTTTTCTGATGCATGCTGAAGTTATTTAGTTCATTTGCTTACCAAAATATACTGAAGTTTTGTCCTGCAGTCTACAGTTTTGTCAATAGTCCTGAAGGGCAACGCTTTTAACAAAAAAAATGGGTACAAATGCAAAGGGAAAAATAAAACGGGTATAAGTTAAAAGGAGACGACCAAATAGGGCGCACCATGCAATTTTTTGTATTTTTTGTCACAATATGTTACAGAAAAAGTTATTGCGTAAAACTTTAGCCACAATCTTCATAGTTTTTTTTTCACCTAATATCACCATTATGGTGAGAGGTTAGGCCTTACCTCAACCTGTATATTAAAACGATATAAAGGAAAGATTCGATACAAGAAGGATTGATAAAACTAAGCTAATTGGCCCCTTAGTTAAAAGCTGAGGAGCACAAAACAGAGAAATACATAGCTAAAGCTCCAACTTAAAAGCATGTGAAGGCCAAAAAAAACTCCTTCTCAATAGGATAAGCCAAAATTGGGAAGGTTAATCATTGAATGACTTTTTGGTAGTCCTAATTCGGAAGTTGACCAGCTGGTTTCTGTCATTCTTCAAAACAACTCTCACCTTCATTGGTAAAGTGTTAGCTTCCATGAAGAAAGTAGAAGATTTCCTATATAAGCTCCAATTAGCTAGCAAGTCGGCAGTGCAATTGGCTTCCCTGTAGCAGTGTGAGAACTTAATGTGGCCTTCCTGCCTCATCTCTCTGATATGTTCAATTAAATGGGCAATCTTCCATGGTATTCCAGCCTGATTATTTATTGCATTGATTAGGATTAGAGAGTCCGATTCAATTTCGACCTCTTTATATTCATTGTCAGTACACCAAATTAAACTTATTAGAATAGCCCTTTCTTCCGCCATATTGTTAGTACAAGAGCCAAAGAAAGTTGAGTAAGCCATAATGAGGTCTCCATATAGATTTCTTAAGAATCCTCCTCCACCTGCTAACCCTTTGTTTCCTTTGCTACATCCATCGGTATTGAGCTTTAGAAAACCATCATGTGCTTTAATCTATTTAACAAGAATAACATTTAGTAAAGGCTTTCATCTTTGCACAACATGGACTAGATGTTTTCACTCAATAAAGATAGGCAAGGATGGGAACTAGATATTAATCAGAATGCAAATCATATTCTGGATCTGGACTACAAGTTTTTTGACAGAAAGTTTTCCATCTCCATATCTGATAGAAAATCTTTGTTTCCAAATTTCTCATTATATCAAGCATGGGAGGCAGTGGAGTAAAAAGAGTGAACACTAATTTTTGGCTTTGCTAACCACCAGTTAAAGAGAGTTTTTCTCAAAACAGTGGTGGCTTTCACGCAACAATAGCCACCAAATAACTTCCAAGCATTTAATGCCCCATCACTATTAATGAACACATGTTCAATGGTTTCAGTTTTAGGAGCTTTACATCAAGAGCATATATACGGTCCAACAAAGTCATACCTCCTAGAGATCTCATCAATAGGTAGTCTATTATGTTTAATCTCATCATAAAGAATGAAATTTTAAGAGGGATCCCTTTATGACAAATATTGGAAGCAGAGTTAATAAAATTTCTAGCTTGCTTGAAAGTCTGCCAAGCCGATTTACAAGAAAATAAACCATTATTAGTAATGATCCAGATTGACTGATCAATTCTAGAACTGAAAGTCACATTAATCATGGAGATATTCCTTGCAATTGGACTAGGTAGGACAGTTTCAAGAGATGCAAAGTTCAAGTTACCTTCATGAGTGAAGTTCATAATTGTCTCATTTCCTTTACTTAGATCATTAATAAGCTTGGCTAGAGGGCCAAAATCGGACAAGTTATCCCACTAGAAAGAGGCGCTTCCATTAAAAAAATTCCACTTGATATGATTCTCAACAACAGTTTTAATGTTCATCATTATTTTCCAAATCTGTGAGTGACCAGGTTTCCATGAAGAATCAACAGGGTAAATAGTATTTACAGTATTTAGCTTCAATGGAATCCCTCCAAAGAGAGTTTTTGGTTCTAAATATCCACCATGAATTAGTTGCAAAGGCTCTTTTTATATCATGAATGGATCTAAAACTAGAACCCCCCTCATTCTTATCAAAACACAAAGATGACCAAGAGAACCAATGATGCTTAATATTCTCTTCTGAGTTACCCCAGAAGAAGTTGCAACATTATTTTTCAATGGTTTGAGGTGTAGTTTTGGGAAGGTTAGTAGCTGACATGATGTGCATAGGAATAGAGTAAAGAACTGCCTTAATAAGGATAGCTTTACCTCCATAGGACACAAGTATCCCATTCCAGCCTTGGATTCTCCTACCAATCTTGTCAGAAAGATCATTGAAATATTCGATATTCTTCCTTCCTAGGCAAATAGGAGCACCAAGATAAGTGAATGGAAAATTTTTATTAGAAAAAACAGTAAGATTCATTATATAGTGAGCTAGAATATCCTCAATATTAGGATGTAAGAAAAAATGTGATTTACTGAGGTTTATCAGTTGTCCAGAAGTGTTGGAATAATCATCTAAGCATTCCTTGATGATCTCTAAAGAAGTGGTGTCAGTAGAGCTGAATAATATAGTATCATCGGCATAAGTAAGGTGTGTGATGCAAGGACCTTGTTTCCTCATTTTGTAAGGAATAAAGTCATTCAACATCTTGGATAAGAGTTCATAGGATAAGACAAATAAAGATGGAGAGATGGGATCTCCTTGCCTTAAACCCCCGGAGGAATTAAAAAAACAAATTCTATTTTCATTTATGTCAATGGAATAAAAAATATTAGAAATAAGTCTGAAACAAGATTAATCCAAAATTCACTGAAGTCCAGTCTTCTCATAACTTGACATAAAAAGGCCCATGATACTCTATCATAGGCCTTTGACATGTCATGTTTAATGATAACATTGTCACCTTTATTATCCCTGCTCATATTATGAGCGAGTTCTAGAGTAATGTCACGACCCAAATTCCCAACCCTAGGGATTGTGATGGCGCCTAACACCACACTTGCTAGGCAAGTCAATGTTAGAGTTCGATTAGCTATTTTCTTTTGATTATCCATTTAAACATAAATAAATTTAAAGTAAACTTAATCTAATGGTTTCCAAAAAAAAATTTCAAATATAAAATAATAAACAAATAAATAAATCGAGCCACGAACGAACTATATAAATAACTCCAAAACTACCCCAGGTTCTGGTGTCACAATTCACGAACTACTAAAGAATACTACAATTAATGGGCTGAAAGAAATAATAGAACTATTTTAGGAAAATTATAAACAGTCTCTACGAACTAGGAGAAGACTCTCGGGATCTCCGAACGCCGGCAAATATACCTCGTGTCTCCGGATAATGGATAGCGGCTACTAAAAATCTCTATTATTGGCCGGTACCTGGATCTGCACAAAAGAGTGCAGAGTGTAGTATCAGTACAATCGACCCCATGTACGGAGTAAGTTTCGAGCCTAACTTCGATGAAGTAGTGACGAGGCTAAGGCGGGGCAATTATAACTTAACATGTGACAATACATATATATATATATATATAATAATGCAATAAAACAATTCTACACAAAAAAGACAATATAAACTGAAACAATAAATTAAATAACCCAGTCGTCTATTCCAGGCCTCAGCTGTCACCAAAATTTCACACAAGTTTCCAAATTTCCAAACTTTAATTTAAAAATAACCAAATGTGCAGGATATGGGAAAACAGTAGGATAAAACAATAATTTCCAAATCTTTGTAATAAAATTGGTAAAGCATAATTATCCTCCTTTATCACTATCATATATTTATATTCTCCCTGTCCACCCTTATCACAGTCATATATATTTTTCATGTCCACCCTTATCACAGTCATATGTATATATTTCCCCTGTCCACCCTTATCACAGTCGTATATATTTATTTTCCATGTCCACCCTTATCACAGTCATATACATTCATTTATATCAAAACTTTCACAATCCAGGCCAAGCCTTTCACAATACTTTTGTCTCAACAGTCATAAACAATAAACGGTAGTTCTCACAAACTTCATAAATAATATCTCAAAATGAACCAACAGGGTTATATATATATATATATATATATATATATATATAATGTCAACCCACTCGGTCTTTATGTACCACAATGAAACCAAGAAAAATAACTAATACTTTCCTAAACATGATTGCAACAAGGCTTACAACAATATAACAAGCCAAGTAATTATAGAAGACAACAATGAACATGAAAGAATTAAAAACATGAAGCAATTAGATTGGAAACGGGGAAGGGATCATGTAAGTGGACAATTTGGTGGTGCATAGATACCCGTCATCTCACCTATACACCACACACATGCATTTACACATAACAATTAAGTTGGGGATTACTCAAGTCAACGTTAAACCAAGCACTTACCTCAATTTCGCAGGCCACCCACTGTTCAATTATAGCTTTTCCTCTTGAATTCACCTCCAATACACTCGAATCTAACCATAATTAATATCATTAATTAATACTAAAGGAACTAACTTTACTGAAAATTATAATTTTTTTTAAGTTTCTCAAAAAAAGTTAAAACCCGACCCCGGGCTCGCTTGGTCTAAACTCGAGGTTCGGACCAAATTACGTTTACCCATTCACCCACGAGCCCGAATATACAATTAGTTTTGAAATCCGACCTCAATTCGAGGTAAAGATTCGATTTTTACAAAATTTCATAATTCTACCCAAAACCTCAATTTTTACCATGAAAATTCTTAGTTTTTGATTTAAAAGTGATGAAAAACATTGGGAAATTGAAAGAGTAAAGCTTAGAATTGATTACCAACAACTTGGGGATGAACTTTGGTGAAGAAATTCGTCCTTAGGGCTGTGGGGTTCGAAAATTATGAAAAACAAAGGTTATGTCCGTGTTTAAAAGGGTATTTATATAGCTGGGCAGGCCTTCTATGCATTCGCATAGGCCTGCCCGCGTTCGCATAGGATCAGGCCTTATTGGCCTTGGCGACCGCGTAGGGGGGCTTCGTTCGCATAGGGTAATTGGGCTCCCCTCCCCCCAGGCCCAATTTAACCCAGTGTGTTCGCATAGGTAAGCTATGCGTTCACATAGCACAATTGGTGAACCCCCAAAATTTACTCTATACGATCACGGTAGTTACTATGCGATCGCATAGCACAAAAGATCATTGTGCACCAGAACAGAATTTTACAGCAGCATTTTACATGTTTGAACATCCCGTGGCCTATCCGAAACTCACCCGAGCCCTCGAGGCTCTAAGCCAAATATGCACGCAAGTCTAAAAACATCATACGGACTTGCTCGTGCGATCAAATCAAGAAAATAACATGTAGAACTATGTATTAAACCTCAAAACTCATCATGTTTCTCAAGAACACTTAAAGTTCATTATTTCTCAACCGGGCGTCCAAATCATGTCAAATAAACTCCGATTTTTACCAAATATCACAGTTAGCAACCAAATACTATAACAAATCTATACCGGGCTCAGGAACCAAAATACGGGCCCGATACCAATGGTTTCAAACATTAATTATTTTCTTTATTTCATTAATAATTCAGCAAAATAATTTCTTATAAAAATTGATTTCTAAGGCTTGGGACCTCGGAATTCATTTCCGGGCATACGCCCAAGTCCCATATTTTACTGCGGACCTCCCGGGATCGTCGAAACACAGATAATGTTGACCAAAGTCAACTATAATCAAGTTTTTCTACTCTAGAAATTACTATTTCCCATATTTTCACATAAAAGCTTTTCGGTTTTACGCCCGAACTGTGCACGTAAATCGAGGTACTTAAAATTAATCTTTTTATGGTTAATAAGCCTATAACGGAGTCTAAATTCATAGAATGATCTCTTGGGTCATCACAATCTCCACCTCTAAAACAAACGTTCGTCCTCGAACGGACATAGAAAATTACCTGAATTGGCGAACAAGTGTCGATATCTACTCTGCATGTCCGACTCGAACTCCCAAGTAGCTGCCTCCACAGGATGGCCTCTCCATTGCACTCAAACTAAAGGATAACTCTTAGACCTCAACTGGCGAACCTGCGTTCACATAGAACAATAGATTTCAGCTCTGTCCAATTGAAATCTAATACGTGGGACGGGTCACCATGATATTTCTAAAGCATAGACACGTGGAATACCGGATGAACTGAGGATAACCCTGTAGGCAACGCAAGTCTATAAACTACCTCCCCCACTCTGTCAAGAATCTCAAACGGCCCGATATACCTAAGGCTCAACTTGCCCTTCTTCCCAAACCTCATAACACCCTTCATGGGCGACACACGAAGTAATACTCTCTCTCCAACTATGAATGCCACATCACGAACCTTATGATCGCATAACTCTTTTTCCTAGACTGAGTTGCACGAAGTCTCTCCTGAATAATCTTGACCTTATCTAAGGCCTCCTGAACTAAGTCTGTACCCAGTAACCGAGCTTATCCCGGCTCAAACCATCCAACTGGAGATTTGCATTGTCTACCATATAATGCCTCATAAGGAGCCATTTGAATGCTCGACTGATAGCTATTATTATAAGCAAACTCCGCTAACGGCAAGAACTGATCCCACGAGCCTCCAAAGTCAATAACACAAGCGCGGAGCATATCCTCCAAAATCTGAATGGTACGCTCTGACTGCCCGTTAGTCTGAGGGTGAAATATCGTGCTCAACTCCACTCGGGTACCCAACTCACGCTGAACTGCCCTCCAAAAGTGCGAAGTAAACTACGTACCCCGATCAAAAATGATAGACACGGGCACACTATGAAGGAGAACAATCTCCCGAATATATAACTCAGCCAACTGCTTCGAAGTATAAGTACTCGCCACAAGAATGAAATGTGTTGATTTAGTCAGCCTATCCACAATAACCCAAACTGCGTCAAATTTCCTTTGAGTCTGTGGGAGTCCAACGATGAATTCCATAGTGATACGCTCCCACTTTCACTCAAGAATCTCTATATTCTGTAGCAAACCAACGGGTCTCTGATGCTCATATTTTACCTGCTGACAATTTAAGAAACGATCCACATACGCAACAATGTCCTTTTTCATCCTTCTCCACCAATAATGATGCCTCAAGTCTTGGTACATTTTGGTTGCACCTGGGTGAATAGAATACTTAGAACTGTGAGCCTCCTCAAGGATCAACTCACGAAGGCCATCAACATTAGGCACACATATACGACCCTGCATCCTCAAAACTCCATCATCTCCAACTGTAACCTTCTTAGCACCACCATGCCGAACTGTGTCCTTAAGGACCATCAAGTGCGGGTCATCATCCTGCTGATCTCTGATACGCTCAATTAAAGAAGACCGAGCGACTGTACAAGCTAGAATACTGCTGGGGGAAATATCCAACCTCACGAGCTGATTAGCCAAAGTCTGAATGTCTGAAGCTAACGGTCTCTAACCGACTGGAATATACGCAAGGCTACCCATACTCAGCTCCTTTCTACTCAATGCATCGGACCATGTTGGCCTTCCCTGGATGATATAATATAGTGACATCATAATCCTTCTGTAACTCTAACCATCTCCGCTGCCTCAAATTTATATCCGTTTGCTTAAATAAGTACTGGAGACTATGATGGTCAGTGAAAACCTCACACGGCACGCCATAAAGATAGTGCCTCCAAATTTTCAATGCATGAACAATGCCTGCCAACTCCAAGTCATGAACGGGATAATTCTTCTCATGGACTTTCAGATGCCGAGACGCATATGCAATCACCCTGCCATCCTGCATCAATACTTCTCCAAGTCCAACTCGGGAAGCATCACAATACACCGTGAAAGAACCTAAACCTGATGGTAACACCAACACAGTGCTGAAGTCAAGGTTGTCTTGAGCTTCTGAAAGCTCGCCCCGCACTCGTCTGATCATTTAAATGGGGCTCCTTTCTGATTCAATTTAGTCATTGGGGCTGCTATGGATGAGAACCCCTCCATAAAACAACGGTAGTAACCCGCCAAACCCAAGAAACTTCTTATCTCCGTGGCTGTAGTGGGTCTAGGCCAGTTCTTGACTGCCTCTATCTTCTTAAGATCAACCTGAATACCCTCAGCTGATACGATATGACCCAAAAAAACTATTGAATCTGACCAGAATTCACATTTTGAAAACTTGGCATACAACCGATTATCTCTCAAAGTTTGGAGGGCTATACGGAGGTGCTGCTCATGCTTTTCCCCACTGCGGGAGTATATTAGAATATCATTAATGAACACGATCACGAAAGAGTCTAGATAGGGCTTGAAAACCCGATTCATCAAATCCATCAAGGTTCCTGGAGAATTAGTCAACCCAAAGGACATCACCAAAAATTCATAATGCCCATACCTCATTCGAAAGGTTGTCTTAGGAACATCAAACACCCTAATCTTCAGCTGATGGTAGCCCGATCTTAGATCAATTTTCGAAAACACCCTGGCACCCTGAAGCTGGTCAAATAAATCATCAATTCTTGGCAATGGATATTTATTCTTGATAGTAACTTTATTCAGTTGCCGGTAATCTATACACATCCTCATCGACCCATCTTTCTTCTTTACGAACAACACTGGTGCACCCCAAGGCAAGACATTGGGTCTAATAAAACCCTTATCAAGCAAGTCTTGCAACTGTTCTTTCAATTCTTTCAATTCTGGTGGGGCCATACGATATAGAGGAATAGAAATGGGCTGATTGCCTGGAGACACATCAATACAAAAATCAATATCCCTGTCGGGTGGCATCCCTGTCAGGTCTGCAGGAAACACTTCGGGAAACTCTCGAACAATAGGCACTTACTCTATTGAAGAAATCTCGGCATCAGAATCACGGATATGAGGCAAATAAGCCAAGCATCCCTTCTCAACCATGCGACGAGCCTTGGCATAAGAAATCACTTTGCTGGGAGAATGATCAGGAGTCCCTTTCCATTCTAACCGGGGCACTCCCGGCAAAGCTAAAGTAACTGTCTTGGCATGACATTCCAAGATGGAATAATAAGGTGACAACGAATCCATGCCCAATATGACATCAAAATCGACCATTTCAAGAAGCAACATGTCTACACTAGTTTTAAGACCCTCAATAATGACTACGCATGAACGATATACACAATCTAAAACAATAGCATCCCCCACCGGCGTAGACACATAAATAGGGACACTCAAGGAATCACGGGGCACAATCAAATACGAGGCAAAATAGTATGAAACATACGAATAAGTAGACCTCGGATCAAACAAAGCTGAAGCAGCTCTATCACAAACTGAGAGGATACCTGTAATAACAGCGTCGGAGGACTCCGCCTCAGGCCTGGCTGGAAATGCATATAATCGGGGCTGGGCCCCGCCACCCTGAACCACACCTCTGGGAGGACATCCACCTTTAGCGGGCTGACCTCCACCTCTAACATTCTGGCCTCTACCTCTAACTACTTGATCCCTACGCCTTGCTGGCTAGGCAGGTGGTACTGGAGCTGGTGCCGGAACTATGGCACAAGAACCCTGATGCTGAAACTGATTACCTGCATATTTCGGACAAATCCTCCGGACATGCCCAAGTTCACCACACTCGAAACATCCCTCTTTATAATTATGCTGACCCGAACGAACCGGCTGGCCACGATGAAAACTCTGCAGAGAAGATGCTCTAATAGGATCTGAAGGAGCACTGTAGACTGGCTGAGCAGGATAAGGTAGATAAGAACCACAACCACCCAAAGTACCATACGAAGCTTGTAGTGCCGAATGAAATGGCCTAGAATAATGGCCTCTAAATGAAGTCCCGCCTCCCGATGAGGTACCACTGGAACCACCGAAATGGCGAGGTCTCCTATCAGACCCCTGACCTCCCATCCCGAGAACCGAATCAACCCTCCTAGCCACATTAGCTGCATCCTGCAATGAAATCTCGGTCCCTGTCTCCTTGGCCATGCAACCTGATGGACTGAGCAAGGCTCTCAATAAACTGAACCTCTCTCTCTGTGGACAACAATAGAATAGCATGTCTAGCCAAATCCATGCAACCTGAGGAGTAGTATGAACCGGAGTGTGTGTGTAGCAGGAGTCTGTACCCCTCCTCCAGCCTGAGATACGGCTACTGTAACAGGGAATGTGCCAATATGGGCCACACTCTCTATAAGGCCCACTAAACGGACCAAAGCATCCTGAAGAACTGGGGTAGCAATAAACCCCTCGAGGACCTGAGCTGGTCCCGCTGGAATGGTCTGAGCTGGAACCCCCTCATTAATTTCGATCTGAGGTTCCACAGTTGGGGCTGAGTCCTGCCCCTGCCTCGGCCTCTGGCGCGGCCTCAGCCTCTGCCCCTAGTAGGAGCTACTATTGCTGGAGGACCGGAATGCTGGTCAGCGAAGGAGGAATCATGTGTTCTCGCCATCTGCGAGAGAATAGAAGAATCCAATCAGTATTTAAGATACCAGAATCGCACGATAGAATAGAAATAAAAATGGAGTTGTTTCCTAACTCAATAGCCTCTGAGAGATAAGCACAGACGTCTTTGTACCGATCCTTCAGACTCTACTAAGCTTGTCCGTGAATTGTGAGACCTAAGCAACCTAGGGATCTGATACCAACTTGTCACGACCCAAATTCCCAACCCTAGGGATCGTGATGGCGCCTAACACCACACTTTCTAGGCAAACCAATGTTAGAGTTTGATTAGCTATTTTCCTTTGATTATCCATTTAAACATAATAAAATAAATTTAAAGTAAACTTAATCTAATGGTTTCCAAAGAATAACTCCAAATATAAAATAATAAACAAATAAATAAATCGATCCACGAACTAACTATATAAATAACTCCAAAACTACCACAGGGTCTGGTGTCACAATTCACAAACTACTAAAGAATTCTACAATTAATGGGCTGAAAGAAATAATATAATTGTTTTAGGAAAATTATAAAACAGTCTCTATGAACTAGGAGAAGACTCTCGGGATCTTCGAACGCCGGCAGATATATCTCGTGTCTCCGGATAATGGATAGTGGCTACTAAAAATCTCTACTGTTGGCCAGTACCTGGATCTGCACAAAAGAATGCAGAGTGTAGGTACAGTACAACCGACCCCATGTACTGAGTAAGTGTCGAGCCTAACCTCGCCGAAGTAGTGACGAGGCTAAGGCAGGGAATTATAACTTAACCTGTGACAATACATATATATAATAACGCAATTAAACAATTCTACACAAAAAAGACAATATAAACTGAAACAATAAATAAAATAACTCAGTCGCCTATTTCAGGCCTCAACTGTTACCAAAATTTCACACAAGTTTCCAAATTTTCAAACTTTAATTTAAAAATAACAAAATGTGCAGGATATGGGAAAACAGTAGGATAAAACAATAAATTTCCAAATATTTGTAATAAAATCGGTAAAGCATAATTATCATACCTTATCACTATCATATATTTATATTCTCCTTCTCCACCCTTATCACAGTCATATATATTTTCCTGTCCACCCTTATCACAGTCATATATATATATTTCCCCTGTCCACCCTTATCACAGTCGTATATATTTATTTCCCCTGTCCACCCTTATCACAGTCATATACATTCATTTATATCAAAACTTTCACAATCCAAGCCAAGCCTTTCACAATACTTTTGTCTCAACTGTCATAAACAATAAATGGTAGTTCTCACAAACTTGATAAATAATATCTCAAAATCAACCAACAGAATTATACATATACATATATATATATATACATACATCTGGTAAAAAAATAATGTCAACCCGCTCGGTCTTTATGTACCACAATGAAACCAAGGAAAACAACTAATACTTTCCCAAACATGATTGCAACAAGGCTTACAACAATATAACAAGCCAAGTAATTATAGAAAACAACAATGAACATGAAACAATTAAAAACATGAAGCAATTAGATTGGAAACGGAGAAGGGATCATGTAAGTGGACCATTTGGTGGTGCATAGATACTCGTCACCTCACCTATACACCACACACATGCTTTTTCACGTAACAATTAAGTTGGGGATTCCTATTCCCTCAAGTCAAGGTTAAACCAAGAACTTACCTCGATTTCGCAGGCCACTAACTGTTCAGTTATAGCTTTTCCTCTTGAATTCACCTCCAATACACTTGAATCTAACCATAATTAACTTAATATCATTAATTAATGCTAAAGGAACTAACTTTACTGAAAATTATAATTTTTCCTAAGTTTTCTCAAAAAAAGTTAAAACCCGACTCCGGGCCCGCTTGGTCTGAACTCGGGGTTCGGACCAAATTATGTTTACCCATTCACCCACGAGCCCGAATATATAATTAGTTTCGAAATCCGACCTCAATTCGAGGTAAAGATTCGATTTTTATAAAATTCCCTAATTCTACTCAAACCCTCAATTTTTACTATGAAAATTTTTAGTTTTTGATTTAAAAGTGATGAAAAATATTGGGAAATTGAAAGAGTAAAGTTTAGAATTGATTACCAACAACTTGGGGATGAACTTTGGTGAAGAAATTCGTCCTTAGGGCTATGGGGTTCGAAAATTATGAAGAAAAAGGGTTTTGTCCATGTTTAAAAGGATATTTATATAGCTAGGCAGGCCTTCTATGCATTCGCATGGTCCTGCCCGCGTTCGCATAGGGTCAGGCCTTATTGTCCTTGGCGATCGCGTGGGGAGGGGGGGCTGCGTTCGCATAGGGTACTTGGGCTCCCCTCCCCTCAGGCCCAATTTAACCCAGTGTGTTCGCATAGGCAAGCTATGCGTTCACATAGCACAATTGGTGAACCCCCAGAATTTACTCTATGTGATCGCGGTAGTTACTATGCGATCGCATAGCACAAAAGATCATTGTGCACCAGAACAGAATTTTACATCAACATTTTACATGATTAAATATCCCGTGGCCTATCCGAAACTCACCCGAGCCCTCGGGGCTCTAAGCCAAATATGCGCGCAAGTCAAAAAATATCATACAGACTTGCTCGTGCAATCAAATCAAGAAAATAACATGTAGAACTATGAATTAAACCTCAAAACTCATCATTTTTCTCAAGAACACTTAAAGTTTATTATTTCTCAACCGGACGTCCAAATCACGTCAAATAAACTCCGCTTTTCACCAAATTTCACAGTTAGAAATTAAATACTATAAAAATTTGTACCAGGCTCCAGAACCAAAATACGGGCCCGATACCAATGGTTTCAAACATTAATTATTTTCTTTATTTCATTAATAATTCAGCAAAATAATTTCTTTTAAAAATTGATTTCTAAGGCTTGGGACCTCGGAATTCATTTCTGGGCATACGCCCAAGTCCCATATTTTACTGCGGACCTCTCGAGATCGTCGGAATACAGATCTGGATTCGTTTACTAAAAATATTGACAAAAGTCAACTATAATCAACTTTTTAACTCTAGAAATTACTATTTTCCATATTTTCACATAAAAGTTTTTCAGTTTCACGCCCGGACTGTGCACACAAATCGAGGTGCTTAAAATTAATTTTTTGTGATTAATAAGCCTAGAACGGAGTTTAAATTCATAGAATAACTCATTGGGTCATCCCAAATAAGCATAATATTCTTTATGATTGATCTGCCCTTAATAAAGCCAGACTGATTTGGAGAAATCAGTCAAAATCTTAGCCAGCCTATTATTCAAGATCTTAGAGATGATCTTTGAGGTCACGTTTGCTAGGCTAATAAGCCTAAGATCAGAAAGAGACTTGGGATGGTTCACTTTAGGAATAAGGATAAGACAAGTATGCGTTATAAACCTTGGAAGGTCATGACCTGCAAAGAAATACAATACAAGATTAATAAGGTCTGTTGCAATAACATCCCATGAATCTTGAAAAAATAAAGAAGAGAAACCATCAGGTCCAGGCGCAAAATCATGGTGTATTGAAAAAAGAGTGTCGTTAATCCCATTCACAGTTGGAGTTTCAATCAACTTCTCATTGTCTTGCTCGGTCACAATTTTAGTAATACAATCCAGACAATTTTTATCTATATGTTCAGGGGGTTGAGTTAAAGGTCCTTGTAGAAGCTGGTCGCTTCATTAGCTATTTGATCTTCCTCCTCAATCCATTGATCATCACTAGTCTTGATTCTATGAATAGTCAGCCTCCTTCTCTTTCTGGTGACAGTTACATGGAAAAAACTTGTGTTTAGATCCTCCTTCTTTGGCCCAATGTATGTTAGCCTTTTGTTTCTAGTATGCCTCTTGAATCTTGAAGTGTCTAGTAAGTAGAGCTTTCTTTCTGTTTAAAGTAGACCTCATCAATTCATTATTATTCAAGAGATATTGTTCCTCTAGTTTCTCAACTTCCTTTTCCAATTCATTGGTGCCAGCAAAGATATCTCCAAGCACTTCATTAGACCAATGGGAGAGTTTAGAGCTGGTTCTCTTTAGTTTTTGATGGAAGATCCAAAAAGGATTACCAGTCACCTCGATATCCAATGCTTCTTTAACAATATCTTTATACCCTTATTGAGTGGTCCACAAGTTGAGGAACTTAAAGAATCTCATAGATGGCATCCCAGCTTTAGAAATCCTGAACCAAAAGGGTGTGTGGTCAGAGTTAACTCTAGGGAGATGAGTAACTGATGAACTGGAGTATTTAGAAGCCCATAGGTGGTTAAATAACACCCTATCAAGCCTCTTCAAAATTCTCTTATCCGGGGCCCAGTCATTGCACCATGCGAATTTGGAGCCAGAAAAATTCATATCTACAAGATCACAATCCATGATGCAATTAATAAAAGGAAGGGCTTTTTATGTTTATGAGGAAGGCCTCCGTCTTTCTCTTGGGCTTCCGTAATACAATTGAAGTCTCCTGCCATGCATCAGGTAATAAAGGCAGAAGAGAGTCTCCTAAGATCATCCCACTGTGGAACTCTCAAGTCATACTTGGTTTTAGCATAAACAACGGAAATCAAAAGCTCTTCATCACTGCTTAGTTTGATGGAACATGTTAGGACTTGCTCTTGACTGTCCATAACAGTGCAGTCCATGTCATCCTCACGTATGATCCATATCTTGTTGTTAATGTTGCAAAAAGCATGTGTAAAACCTAGCATTCTTTTGTACTTTTGAAGCTTCTCACAACCAACAAAAGGCTCAAGAATAGCAATAAAAGAGATTTTGTTGTTAAGTTTCAGGAACTTTAATCTTTCAAAGGCATTTTTAATGCTTCTAATGTTCCATATGAGTGTACTAATCATGAGAAAGATTGGGCAGGGGTGATGAGCTTAGCTCTTGATCTTGTTAGAGGGTCATTACCTCCTCCTCTACTTTTTCCTCTCTTGTAATATCCTTATCCCCTTGGTGATAGGTTGTGGTTCCCTGTTACTTCCTCAAATTCCTGTGAGACATTGGGGTCAGATAATGTATGAGGACTAAATGAATTAATGAGGTGCTTAGTAGTATCATCAGCATCATTTCCACTGCCTATTTAAGTGCCACCATCCTCACTTTCTTCACTAGAAGTATCCCCATTGATACTTTCATATTCTTCATTATCATCATCAGACATGACTTCATTTCCAGTATCAAAAGGGACATAACTTAATGAGGGGATACTAATTTGAATAGTCTCATACTGGGGATTATACTAAATAACTTTTAACTTGTCTTTAGCTATGGATTTAAGAGATTGGCTATGTGTTTCATTATCTCCTTTGTTCTCAGGAGATTCAGGAGCAAATGAGGTAGAACAGTTGAGGGGTATTATCATTAGTATCCATGTTGTCTTGTGAAAGGTCCTGAGCATCTTGTGGTTGAGAGGGATTGCCTAGCAGAATATTTCCTTGAGGGGTTGATTCTTGGTCTTTTTGTGGTTGGATAGGGGTTTGGATCTTTTGAGATATTTGAACAGTGGTAGTAGTGGTATTTTTCTTGCATTTAGTGC
This sequence comes from Nicotiana knightiana, assembly GCA_005239525.1. Lineage (NCBI taxonomy): Eukaryota > Viridiplantae > Streptophyta > Magnoliopsida > Solanales > Solanaceae > Nicotiana > Nicotiana knightiana. Next base: position 39,741 of record ML424744.1, read on the forward strand.
TAGACTCAAGAGGCGTGACTTGGCACACTGATTGATGGGAGGTGGATGTGGATTTTGGTTTAGGATTTGACTTGGTACTTGTTTCAGGAATGTCTACAAGCTTAACAGGTTGGACGCTTTTATGGATAGATTGATGATCATTGCTTTGTATAGTTTGTTGACCTTGCACGTTGGTATTGTTGTTATGTTTGTCACCATTTCCTTCCGATTCAATAGGTTTCTCTATATTATTATCCGTTTCATGAGTGCTTATGTCAGCTAAAGTTTGAAATGTATTCTTGGTTTGTTCCTCTTCCCTTTGGATAAACTTTCCAGTTTTTCATATTTCTGAGTTTTCTTTCGGCTTTTCCTCTTCACTTACTGGAATGGCGCCTCATCCTTTTCATTTTACATATTGGGGGTGGATTCAGATGTTATTACTTCCTTTTTCTTTACCTTTCTCCTGCCTTATTCTGAGCTCCATGTCATTCTTTTTGGTATAGCAAACATTCTCGGCATGACCTTGCATACAACAATAATGACAGTAGTCATGAACTTGTTCGTATTCGACTTTGAGACAAAAACCATCCTCATTGTCGTTTTCTAGTCTACTGTAACCAACACAAATTTCCTCCTCTCTTGGTTTGGAAATGTCAATTTCAATTCTCAATTTTTCCACATTGCCCCTCGACTTTGAGAAGGTGGCTTGATCTGGGGCTAGTGCTTGACCCAATGAGCTGATCAATTTAGTTACAATGTCCTAGCGGAAGAGGTGCCATGGGAGTTGATGTAGCAGTATCCAAAAAGGAGCTAAGGGTGTTTCAATTTCAGGCACAAAATCAGGAGACCATGGCAGTCGTTTCATTGGAGCTCCATCTATGTGTATAAGTCTTCTGAAGTATATGTTATTGTAGTCAACAAATGTGGTGAAATCAATGTAAACGTGCTTGGGGTCAAAGTATTCAATCATAACTAGAGATTCAGTGCGTACTGACTAATAAAGCTCTTCCTTATGTTTTCCATCGTAGGTTTATTCCTGAGAAATCTCCCAACCAACATAAGCTTACATGCCTCGGCTAAGTTGACGAAATAGTCTTCTGCAGAGAAGAAGACAATTGGTTTACCAATATGTGACCAATTTCTTACCTCAATCGGTGGTTTCGAACTGTTGGAAATGTGTGAATTGCCTGTGAGCTTATCCATGAAGGAAGATTTCGATGTGTTCGAGGAGTGAGTTCGGGGAGGGAGATGAACTAGGTCTGATGGGATTAGGTTAGCCGTGGGTAAAATTGATGCAGTGGGTGGGATCACCCCAGCTGGGGGATCCTTTGTATGTGCCATACGCGCTTATTCGAGATCGGCTACGGCGGAATAGTGGTGGCGCATGAAAGGGAATCGTTTGGTTTAAGGAGAGAGAATAGAGGATTTACAACGGTAACTTTTGACTTTTATTTCACGGTATGTTCATAGTTATATATGCATAATGTTATAGTTATTGCGATAACTGTTGGAAAAAAAGTTCAAGTGGTATTAACTAATATTATGGTTTGAAATTCTATTATATAGAAAAGGAAAGATGGTCCACCAAGGGCATATATGTCATTTCGGAAAAAATCTTGCATTATTTCCATTCATTAAATGCAAATTGTGTCCTCCTTGATACACGTGAACCCTACATTCTCTTAACCAACACACTCCTTTATAAGTTTAAATTCATTATTGAAAGACTACTTTTGCAGGGGATTACTTCGTGCAAATACTCATTCCCAACGTTTTTTTCTCATTTGATAAAATTATTCATTTTTATTTTATTCAACTAAAAGATTTCACAGAAAAAGTAATTTTAAGTTTTAAATAATAAAGTAACAAAAAGAAGTATGGATAAATATTTACAAGATTTTCACATTTACCCATACTATTTTAACACAATTTAAAAAATAAAATTAAAAGATTTTCATGTATCCTCACTATTCGAAGGCGAGATTTCAAGCTAAAAGTTTTATATTCAAAAGTAATTTTAAAAAGTACATTTTGCTAAATCTTAAAAGCTAATTTAAGTGATGAGATTTGTTCATCTGATCTAGGAGGGCTATCTCTTATATACTTAATTAATGTGAAAATTTAATTTATATGGTTTGAACTCCATTCTTCATGATAAGTTTTCAACTATCTATAAATTGTCTTAAAATATTATTTGTTATAATTTTTATATTATTTCATTATAAAAATTAACATATGATAAATCTATATAAAAAAAATATTTCTCTTATCTCCTTAATTAAGAAAAAAAAATTAAACCCCCTATAATTTATATAGACTTCTATGATCTATCAGATATTTATTATCTTATCATCAGTTAACATCATTTTAAACGAGTTATAATAAAATATAATTTGAACTACTATATTGAACTATTATAATTTATATCATGTTAATATTTGTTTAATGTAGTTGGTTCTCTTTATTTGAAGTAGTAAATTGCATCTTTATGGATGCAAGTCCCTTTGGAAGTTCTCTTTGTTACTGTACTAAAGATTCTCTTGATTTTGTTGTGTACAAGACATAAGTAAAATCATATTTTTTTTTCAACTTTTATCGTATTGTAAAGAATAATGTTGTTCGTTTTAACTTTTATGAAGTAGCTGATTGTTTTCGCTGTTGAAACACTTACAAGACCAGTTTAGATGTATTCAAAATTAGTTTACAAATAGATTGGTAAGCTTTTTATTCTAGAAAATTTGTTAATATAAATTACACTTGTAGCTTTAATGTATTTTCTTGTTAAATATTCAAATACAATAGGAAATAATACCATTCAAATCAATTTTTCAATTTGATGTTTATATTTGACATGGATGTTAAAATGAGTATTATAGCACATAGTCTTTTTATGTTAATTGGAGCAACTTAAGCAGATTATAATTTATAGTTTAAATTTTGTAAATTATTAAAATAAATTAATTATAAATTGTGATCCCCAATATCATTCTCCATCAGTCGAGCCGTCAAAATGGGCTTGGCCCATGAGGCCAGCTCAACCCAGCCCGCTACTTGGGTGGGGTTGGGCTAGGATTTTTTTTTAGCCTATTTAAAACTGAGGCTTAGAAACCCGGCCCAAGTCAGCCTGCTGGCCCTTGAGACTTGACCGAGGCTGGGTCTGGGCTGGCCCGTGGGCCAAAAATTAATTAAATTCAAATTAATTAACTATTAAATATTTTTAAAAATTAAAAACTAAAAAAATTATTAACTATAATCTTCATTCCCCGACCCTAGATTACTCATTTATCCTTCCATATCAACTAGAATTTAGAATTTTGACATGTATGTAATATGACAAAATTAGTTTTTCTTTTGCTTAATCAATAACGAACTCAAAAAGATTTAGGTGGTCAATAATAATATTTTTTCAAAAGAAAATATTACTTTAAGCGGCCATTGATCAGTTTGGATTACTTTAATATATTATTAATATTTAAATTGTTTTTCGGTATAGAAAAAGATCAATTTTAAATACAAAAAAAAATAAAAAAAATTGACCACTTGCAAATTTCAGGATTTTTAAAAAATTTTAAGGACTATAATGATGAAATCAGCAAATGATATTAATCCTAAATTAAAAAACTCAGCATATAAACTTATTGAAGCAATCTCTAAATCTGAGGAAAATAAAAGAAAATATTGATGTAACTTCAAAAAAAAACTAGAAATATAAAGAATTTGCATTTCAATTACGAGATTCCTCGTCAAATATCAAGCTTTTTGTACGCTCTAATTAAACAAAAAAAATTTATATGATTAATCGACTATGTCACGAAAAAATATTTAAGGATCAACGAAATTCTTTTTTCTAAAAAAAAATTGAAGGGCCGGCTCGCCCTAGCCTGCAGCCCTCTTAGGGTTGGGTTGGGCTGGCCATTTTAAGGCCCATTCATATAAAGGATCAGCCTGTCCTAGCCCACCAAATTTAAAAGCATATGAGGCATGGGCTAACCCAGCCCGTTTTGACAGCTCTATCCATCACTTATTAAATGGATATAATAATAATCAATTTATTTATCAAAAAATTAACTGAGTAACAACAAACAACAATTTTAAGATTACAATGTTTGGCCCTTATACGGGCTTTCCTCTTCTAGTAACCTTAGACACACCACCATTTCACATTGTTTCATGTAAATAGTTTCACATTCTACAAAGTCAACGTGAGCCTGCTTTTGGTTAGACAACTTTGGTATAAAAATCTTTTTTTTGAGATTTCTTTCCTTCAACTTTATATTTCTCGATTCAAGAATCTACAGATTGTACCATGTGAATCATGAAAAATGATTTTATATGAATTTAGTTGTCATTGTAATTGTTGTTCTCTAATGTTCTCCAATTACTATTAGGTAATCCTTCTTTGACTTTAAATAAAAATTAAAAAGGTGCAGAATGAAGTGTATTACATCTGCAATTTCTGTCAAAAAAAGGCAGCCCGACACACGGCATCCCGCGTTTACGCAGGGCCTGAGGAAAGACAGGTATGATATAGATAGCCTTTTAGATGCAAAATAGAAGATGGTAAAAGTTTGATAATTTTATATAATAGAGATTAAATTTGCAGCTAATGGCTGTCCATTTTACATCACTATTCAACATTTTTTTGATAAATCAACTCTTCAAAAGTTCAATTGTCTGCCTCTTTTTTTTCTCTTTCCCAATTTTTTTACCCATGTACCTCTTGTTCATATATATATGAAATTCTGGGTGAGGATTTCAGATGTGTACATCTCCTATTTTTCTATAAAACAATCTCAGAAGCTGCTATACCTTCTCATGCATTCAGCTCGCCAAACCAAACGCCACGCCTCATAAATTTTGTTAAGAGTGCATGTCGTAGTTTTGAAGCTTGGCACCACGAAAAGATCTCATTAAAGTTCAGCGACAAGATTCATGAAACACCGATGACGAGGAGTTACAAGCTCATGTCCTCTGGCAAGCTCCTCGCAAGGAAATACAGGCTGCAATTGGAGAGAAGGTAAACCTACAGCAGAAGTAAAGAAAAAGAAAGGAAACAAATAACAAAATTGATATTCAGAATACGGTCTTTGTTCTTTACATGGATTCTCCTTTATCGTATTTCCTTAACTTAACTGCGGTGATTATGCATTTCTTTAGCCGAAGGTCTATCAGAAACAACCTCTACCTTCACAAGGTAGGGGTGAGGTCTGCGTACATACTACCCTCCCCAAACCCTACTGCGTACATACTACCCTCCCTAAACAAGGTCTCCGAACTCTTTTTAGAGAGGGTATACTTTTATTTACTTAATTATATCTTCAACACGCCACCTCACAATGAGGGCCCGATTCTTTTTCATAGGCCAAGAACGTGGATATTATTTCTAATAATGGGTGGCAATGAGACTAGAGCTTAAAACCCCTATCTACGCTACTATCATATTAAATTGTATGATCATCTCATCTAAAAACTTAAAACTGAGGCATCCTTTGCAATGAATATGTAGAAACAGTGGATTCTTCCTTAGTAATTCTTAATATGGGTAAACGATACAAGTATCAGCTTAGTAGTATACTAGTATTATTGAATCTAAAAGTTCATATATTTTCATTTCTATAGTACAGATATACATTTTAAAAATGGATCTAGCTAAGGAGATTCCACCAGATGTAAAGCATGATTTAAAAAAAAAAAAAAAAAAAAGAAACTGCTGATGATGATTACATGTAAAATTAACTATCAGAATTGATGTTGAAGTTTGAAAGAGATTATCTCACCTCGCAGACATGAAAGCCATACCAAAGAACACAGCTTTGACAGCTCGCTTCTGACCGGCATAGTCAAATGCCAATGGAAGCATCTCATGTAAGGTTAGAAATGCCATCACCCCACCCACTGGGAAGCACACACGACCCATTGTAATTCAATATATGTATATTTCTCCTTTCACAAGGAAACTAAAGGAAATAAAAATTATATCAACCTGCTCCGAGGAGACCCTCCAGAATTTCAGGATTCAAGCTGCTTGGGAACAAATATCCTGCAGTCGATACATGTTTAATGAAACTATTGAATTCTGAACCTATTCACTGGTTCATATCTACTGCACATTTTACTTAAGATAAAAGACACGAATATAAGGTACTCACCCACAATAATTACGCCTAGGGGCTCTGCAAGACCTGAAAGTGTTGCCAATTTGAACGCCTGCCATTTGCTGAGACATATAGATTCTCCATATAAATTTCAACCGTGTAAGAAGAAAAAGATGGAATAGTACATATAACAATATGAGCTTTGCATTTTAATTTCTTCTATTCTAAAGCTTCCAGCAACTTTAATTATGTGCATGTAAGTCTTATGATTTAAATAGCTTAATGTAAGTCTTATGATAATAGCCTTAATGAAGTCTTATGATTCAAATAGCCTTAAGGCCTAAAGCATAAGTATGTACAGATAACACGATACCGTGGTGAAACTACATTCATATGACTTCACAAAATTGAACTTAATATGTTTACATGCTTGGAATCAATAATTAAATTATTAGAAAGCTGACCTAATAAAAGAAACCAAGATCGACTCAAAAGCAAAAGATGCTACCATTCCTTATTAATAGTCATAAGATAGTCTACTAGGAATCATTACCTCTGTGTCGCAAAATAAACTGGAAGTGCAACAGCAACACCCTGCAACCAAATAAATCAGGTCCCGCAATGGAAAAAAGAAACAAAAGAAAAACACATACATTAGCCCCTTCTCGTTTATCAAAATCAACAGTTGATGCCTTCCCTGGCATTGTCAATCAATCGACCATTCAATCAACTACGCCTCAACCCAACTCAGTTGGCGATTTGGTATAATATGGAAAATGTGAGAAAGAATCAAAAGTGCTTGATATGCACAGGTCTCATCCTGAAATATTGGTCATACATGGGTCTTGGAAGAACTGATAAGCACATTGATTTTGTTATGATTAACATACTCTTAACGGTTACACGTTTAATCAACAACAATCTGCTCAGCAGAGAAAGTTTGAATAAGATGTTCATAGAGCCAAAAGGGAATCAAACAAAGATTAATAAAGCAATCAAGTACCTACATATACACATACTATGATAGGACAAGATATCAAACATTATAACTGCAGTAAGGAGTTCATTAGTGGATTCGTGCACTCAAGAAACAAACAGAAACCAGGAAATAAGAGACTGGTAAATGTGAATGAAGTATACCTCTGGTATGTTGTGTAAAGCAATAGCAAGAGCCAAGTTTAGACCAACCCGAAGTCCCTAAAGAAAAGCATGATGAAAACAGAACAAACTTTAAACAATTACTATAGGTTTATAACTGAGATCTTTTGCTAAAAGGACTTCAAAATGTATTCTCATCAAACAAAACAAAGTTACTAACATACTCTTTCTGCAACTAACAGGTAATGTCTAGTCTTTGAGAATACCTAATTTTCCTTAGAAGACAAACTATTTAGTATGGAATGTCATAGGCCTAAATAGAGCAAAATGGATAGCTATTATTCATATAGCCGATGCCAACTAGTTTAGGATTTAAGGTGTTATTCATTAATGAAGTTTTGTCACTCTTACAATTATTAACATAGAATTAAAAAAAATATTGTAGGTTGAGCGACAATGACTAAAGTGATTGATAGAGAAGATTATAAACATCAGATAATCACGAAAGGAGGACTACCTTCATTGATCCAAGGAACACGGCCATCCCTTCAGGAAAGTTATGCAAGCTTATACCTGGATAGAAAAACCAATAAAATCATGTTATACGTCTTGTATTGAATAGGCAATATGGATCAAATGCATATATCATTCTCTTCTATTTCCATATTGCTACTCCCTTCATCTAATTCTATGAAGTATAGTTTAACAGGAAATGGAGATTGAGAAGTTAATTCGACTTGTATAGCATTTGGGTACAAGTAGAAATGTTTAACTTGACAAATGACTTTTGATTGCCAGAAGTATGTGCAAGTAGTATAGAATCCTTATTTGCAAGAAAAGCCCCAAATATTTAGGAACATCTCATACTAGAAAATGTGGTCCCTTGAGTTGGACGGAACACAATTTGATAGGTAAATGAGCATCAATTCTGTAACAGAATGTGGGACTGCTCCTTAACAACAACATAGCAACAATTATGCCTCAGTCCTAAAGAAGTTCGGGTGGGCTATAAGAATCCTCATTGACCAAGTTACTCCATTTAAAATCATCTCATGCCAATAGGGGGTGTTCCTTATCCCCCCCACCCCACCCCACCCCACCCCCACCCCAAAAAAACACGTGTTTTGGGGGGTGGGCGCTCCTGCACAATAGATAAATTATACTATTACTACTCGGGAGTCAAATAGTTTTTCCTTTTACTACAATTTTCTCTAACTCTCTTTAAATATTTCAAATTAATAATTATGCTGTTTTATAGTACTTTTCATGTACTTTTCAAAAATATATATTTTAATTCAGAAAACTTGAAGAACTTATGTCCATATTCACACTGAAAATTAGGATAGTACTTGGAACTCCTTCCCACAAAATGGGACGGAATATGGTATTCAACTAACTATTGAGGAAAACCTACTTTTTACCAAGGAAAGAACCTTAACATATTACTCTGAGCATACACAAGTAATACCAACACAGTCCAATTAGAGACCTTCTCTACAGACAATAAGGGATGAAGGGAAGAGAATTATTTAACTCGAAGGCTTTTTAAATCTAACACCTACTAAAAAGACTTAGCTTAATTGAAGGGTAAACTTAATTCAAGAGACATTGAGTAAGCTTGTAATATTCGTCTCATACCAGAAATGGATACTATTAAAAAGCATGTAACCTTGAAGTGCAGCAACTGAACAAGACTCCGGATAAGATTACGCAGCTCTCAATATATCCCTCTTAACGATTGCTCAAGATTATGCTTTATTGGGTGCAATCTACTTATTATCAATCTAAGTTAACTTCCTAATAAAACTTTTCATGAACGTGGTGTGCTACTACAGAGACATAGAGATGAAGAGTAAGCAGATCTATTTTAAACATATATGTGCTCTTGCATCAGAATGTTTGTCATAAGACTCTGAAACAAAAAGAAGCATAAAAAATAGGCTTCCATTCATAGAACTTAATCAGACCTAGTTCACAAACAGTTTGGAGTTCTCAAAATGAGAACTCAGAAGGAGGTTTACAGCATAAAAGAAAAAAAACGAAGGCTGGTCAAATTTATGGGAATTATCAGCAAACAGATACAGCAGACTGACCTACTGCTGTGATGATTCCACTAAATAAAACTTGGCGGCGATGCTTCTTCATCATATCCTTACTCCTTTCATCTCCGTCTTTCTGTTCTCAAGCAGAAAACCATTTTTATTCTAAACTACTTTTTGCATGAACGAGACTTCTCGTGTAGAAAACAAATCAAAATCATACCTTTTTGCCTTTGGCACTTGAAATGGGTGCAAGCGTAGGTTCTGGGATGAAATGTGAAACAAGAGCAAAAAAGATAACTCCTGCAAAAAACTGACGGGCCAAAAGATTTGCAATTAACAGACAAGAACTATATGTTTCTTCTTTTGGTGGAAAACAAACCGATAAAATTCAGAATAAAACTGCAGATAACTCACCCAGAGGTTTCCCTTCAAAAAGCCAATGGAGTTTATAGCATTATGAGCTAAGTCAAAGAATGATATGCTGAGCATAAGACCAGCAGCAAATCCCTGCAAAATGGGAGAAACTATTCAAGTCTATACACTGCTATGTACCTCTTATATTTATGCACACTGAACATAACGAGTTCTTCAAATCCCCGAAAGCTTAAATCCATCAGTAACTTAACAATCAAATGGTCCTTTTCTTCTGTTGAAATTTTAAATACTCAGTCTACAAAGGGAGGCCCAGTGCACTAAAGCTCCCGCTATGCGCCGGGTCCGGAGAAGGGCCGGACCACATTTAGTTATTGTGTGCAACCTTACCTTGCATTTCTGCAAGAGGTTTGTTACCTCCTGATCACACGGCGGCAACTCCTAACGTTGCAGCAAGACTCCCCTTCAAAATACTCAATCCCGTAATGAATATAAAATACGAACAGTAAACATATATGAAGTTGGCATGCATAAACAAGGAAGTGGCAACCAAAACCATGAATCACTGAAATTAACCATTTCACTTCTACTAACATTCTTGCAAATACAATTAAAAATCACCTGTAAAAGTCCTAGCATCTTCAAGTTAGGAGTCTGGCTAATAACCACAAAAAGTGCCCCTGCTCCAAAAAAGATGACAAATAATTGGATTCAAATCATTAAACCTTCTTAAGGGAGACTTCTCATAGCTTTAAACACTAAAGAAAACTGAAAACACACAAAAGTCTATGTAAATAACCTTAAAGTAATAGCACCATCAGTCCTCGATGTGTTTTTTTTAGTTTTTTATGAGTGAAGTGCAAATTGTGTACAAAAATCAAATTTTTACCAATGTGGTTTTCACTAGAAAAGACACAAAGAATTACCAATGGATTGAGCACAACACTTAAAAAGACCAAAACTTTTAACTTCAACAACTCAAAATTAAACATTAATTAGAGCACATATCAGGTTCTGATAATCAATGAACTTTTGCAAAGTAGAAAAATAAACTACTCCAAACCAAAAAAATAGCTTTTTCACTTACCTAGAGAGGTACTTAAGCCACCCAACATAGAAAGACCAAGAGCAACAAGAATTTGAGAATCCATAGAAAAATACACTTTGCTCTAAAACCCCTATATTTTCCAAGAAAAGTCAATTTATCCCCAGAAAAAATCTGGGGTTTTGCTCCTATTTTTTTCTTCTATTCTTGAGATGAAGCAAATGGGTGTGGAGATTGATATCAAGAATGAAAAATATAAGCTTTAGGAAAGAAGAGGTCTCTTAAAAATCAAATCTTGGAGACCCCCAAGATTAAAAGATTACTCAAATATATATAATTAATAGCTCAGCTCAGCTCAGCTCAGTTCCCTTCAGGAGTGGGGCAAAGAAGAGAATATGTACAGTTAAAGAAAAGAGATTTATGGAAATGGAGAGGTTCAAGATTACTAGAAACTTTGACTTGTTGCTTTAGCATATGGTGAGTTCATAATTCTATTGGATTCGTTTTGTACTTTGTCAGCAACCATTAATTGGTTTCTTTAGGATAATTGTTTAGTTTAGGAACCATGATTTATCTTTAATTGCAATTGTACCTTATCGAGTTTTTTAAATTAAGTCATATTCACATTTTTTTGGGTAATTTGTAATTAAGAATTAAAGATTAAGTCAAACCATAGGTCATCGACAAAATTTCAAATGTTCTTGAAAAATGCTTAAATGGTTAAATATGTCACAAACAAGAATTTTTTTATAAAAAATAATAGTGGCTATATTTTAAAACGTCTCAATATGTTTTTGACAATCTTACGTAAATGTCCCACATAAGTCTCAATTACCAAGCTCTACCATAAGCTTATCAAAACTAGTCAAGCACATATAAAAATTGAAAATTTAAATAAATAAGATTTTTTCTCTCCAAAAATCACACACAAAGATCTTATTCCATATTTTTAAACGTGATTAGCAATATTAAATGCAAGAAGAAAAGGAAATTTTATGGATTGGGTAGTAAATAAGGTGATGAAATACAATATGCAAAATCAAAGCAAGAAAGGACATTTTCCAATGGGTATGGTTGAAATTCATTGAAATATATAGATGAGTCAATATGCAAAATTTGAGGAAGATTGAAAGTGATTTGGACCGATTTGGTACTAAAATCTGTAGGTGAACTCGAGTTCCAAAATTCTTGTGTGACACATATATCAAACATCTATAACGCATGTATCTCACACACAAGTATACACAGATATACATGTGATACACGTTTGATACAAATATAATACATATGTGATACACATGTGATACACATATCATTTTTTTCATGTTCATCTTCTACTTCGAATTTTCAACTCATACCACCTCAAAACTCCACCAAATCATCTCATAACTGAGATTCAAGCTACTTAAGATATACCCAATCTATTTTAATAACATTCATTCAAAAAAGCAAAAATTTGACCCTTTATTGACTAGAAATAGCTAATTTGCTAATATTGGTAATATTTGGCTAATATTAGTAATATTTTATGAATTGATCAATTTTTATAATAAGCTACTTATACATGCACATAGCTGGAAGTTTCCATATGTTTTATTTAGGCTTGGACTTTGTTGATGGTATTGATGGTTGTTACTGATTTCTTTTTCTTTCCTTTAGCCGAGGGTGTATCGGAAATAACTTTTCTATCCTCATGAAAGGGGTAAGGCTTGTGTAGACATTACCCTTTCCAAACCTTACTCGTTGGATTATACTTAGTATGTTGTTGTTGTTGTAAGCTTGGACAATTATTCACGGGGAATTATACAAATAATCTTCAAAGTGGATAGTTTTGAATTTTTGTCCCAGCTTAAACTTAACAAATATAGTTCCTTACTTTCCTCGTGGGCAATACTTGTAACTTTTGACCTTGAAGTTCTACCCATGGGACAAGCGAACGTCAAAAGTTAAAGATAATCTAATAATATTATATTTTTATATTTTTTTGGTTAGGCACACGCTAATTATTTTGTCGGTCATGTTCTAACTTTTATTAGTACGATACGTGAGATAATTCTAACTACCAAAGCTTAAATCTCAATATGTATGTACGAGAGTCGTATAATTTTTTTCTTTTGCAAAAACAAGTTCAAAAGCTCTAGTTGAGTTAATATGTTAATAGTACGTGGAGTTGTTATATTTTAAAGTCTTAGCCTTTCAAAAATGGAAGTTGGCATCCAAAAACTAGTAGAAGACTAGAAGTATGAAGCTTTACAAAAAATTCTCGAATTATAGATATAGACCTCGAATTATTTTGAAGATAATGAAATTCGAATGATATGATTTGTATGTTGTAATAAATGGATATAACTAAAAGCAAAAGAAAATCATTGTTTGTGAATGCAATTAAAGGCAATAAATACTATTAATCAAATTAAATTATATCACAAAAGATGAATTCAATGATGTTGATAATGCAAGGAAAATACATAAAAGTAGGAGTGTACATGAATTGGGTTGGTTCGGTTTTTATCAAAATCAAATCAAACCAACTATATCGGTTTGAATTGTTCAGTCTTGTCGGGTTTTTCGGGTTTTCGGGTTTTTTTGTTACATGAATATTATTCCAATCTTACTTTGTTAAAGTTATAGATATAGTTTTGATAAATGACTATATGTTTAGTAAGTATTGAAAAAATTGACAAACATATGATCTATTAAAATATTCTAATGGGAGAATTTTTTTAATAACACATGATAGTTATTTTCTTAGTCGTCTAATAATAATTTTTCGTTAATGTACGCTTTAAAAGTTAACACATCTCAAATATTTCTACTTTTTTTAGAAAAAAATTCAATGTAAAGTCTTAAAAGATATATATATATATATATATATATATATATATAAAATTAAATATTTATATGTCGGTTTAGTTCGAATATTTTTACTCAATACCAAACCTAGTCACTGAGAGAATTACAAGATGCCCACGTGTCGTAGATTTTTTTATTTTGTTTGTAGAAGATAATTCAGGAAAAAATCGCGACACTATTTTGAAACAATAAAATAAATATACGAAAACATAATAAAAAAGGTATCTAGTAAGGGAAAATAAGAATATACACACACTTTTTCGGATTACTATCAGCTGATAATTGAACAACAAAAAATTTATCTCATCAAAAAACTTATTTTTTAATGACAACAAAAAATTCATCTCATCTAAAGACTTCTCTATCTAGTATTTTATAGAACCAAAGCGGAGGTAATAAATGAATATTTTATTTTTCATTTAATGACTTATAGTTGGAATATCCATAAACACATAGTTGACCCTTATATTTTTGTAGTTTCAGTACTTCTATATACAAAATAGACATATTAAAATAGTTAATAATGGGAAGAACAAAAAAAATATCATTGCTATGCTGATCAGCAGCCGGCTGAAAAAGTCATCCCAGAATTAGAAAAATGATGTTTAATTGGGAATTTCCTTTTAAGCAAGTCCCAAAAAAAAAATGGCAGCTTTGTGCACTAAGCTCCTGCTATGCGCGGGGTTCGGGAAATGGTCGGATCACAAAGGTCTATTGTACGCAATCTTAACCTGTATTTTTGCAAGAGGCTGTTTTCACTTTTAAGCAATTCCAGAATCTCATAACATTATCAGATACTATCACTAAAGTTCAAATTTCAGACAACCACATCTTCTTCGTCTTCCCCTTTTTTTTCTTCTTATAACAGTTGTCTCCAGGCTAACTTATGCACACCTTGACTATTTCATCAAGCACCTGCTACCTCCGATCAATACAGATATGAATTATTTTTTTTCCGGTGCTAATAAGTTGTTTTCAAATTTGAAAAACCCTCGTTGTTCAAAGGCAGGTACCCATTGAAGTTGTGGCCGGTGGGGAAGCACAAATCTCGACTTCAAAAACTATGATTGACTTCCTAACCATAGGGATTCATGGCATGTTTAGCTTAAAATTAACAGCTATATAGATGAACAATTAGGAATGCAAAATTTGGTATACAAGTATAGATTTTTATTGAATGGAAGATGATATTACATCAATAAGTAAAGAAAAAAAATTATTTTCTACTTACTTTTGATACTATTTCAAATTGCGTTGTTGTATCAGAAGAGGATAGTTATACTGATTCGGTATACTCTAAACACGCCCTCGATATAATTTGACGATCTCACAACAATGAGATTTCAATGAACTGTCATTTACTGATCTCATCTTTTACGGAATCTATGTGGAGCTCAGCATGTCTGGAAGCACAGGAGAATGTTCGTTTGATGATATTATTACCAGTATTTAATACTGCGTCATTCATAGCATTATTATACATTCCTTATTCATTGGGTTGGTTATTTGTCAGCACCAGTTTAGCTTACGATGTGTTTGGAAGCCTTCGACCAAACGAGTATTTTACAGAGAGCTGATTCCATTAATCACTGGTCGTTTTGATCCTTTGGAAGAACTCAATGAATATGTGAGGACTCCATTGGGGCATTAAGTAAGGAGCTGGAGGAAATCAAGGCGCATCCACTTCGTCATCTCAATCTCTTTTTGTGCAAAGAGGTAGAAAAGTAACACCACAAAGGAATGGCGCAAGGCAGGTTTCATCGCTGGAAAAAGAGAAATTATTCAAAGCGCTTCTTTCATTAATGTGTCCTAAGCAGCACGAATTCAGATTAATCGGCCAATTCATTCCAACTACGGAATGTTAGCAAAAAATTACAGAATAAGGACTTATCCTGCGCACAAAGTGCATCTCAACTAGTCCGGGAAAGGAGGGAAGAGTGGGCATATTCCTTCTCTTTAAATTTTCACAAAGAGCTGTATCTACGCCTTAAACCACAATTAGGATCTCATCATTCAAAACAATACAATAAATAACACATCTGATTTTCGCAACTAGTAACAACAATGAGAATCCGTCAAAAGGGGGCATTTGAAAAAAAATTATAGCCCAAAAAAGAAGAAGCATAAACCACTTTATTAGAATATTTTGAAGAAAAAAAGATAGATAAAGAATACCAGAAATCAAGTCAAGAAGTACAAACCGAAGATCTCCCAGGAGCATGTGCTTTTACAAAGATATGTGTTTGATCAAGAACATCTCAGGATATCAACAGACAATTCGATGGATAGCAATCGCTAGGAGTTCATTTTAAGATATAATCCATCAAAAAATTTATTCAAGACTCTTTCTAGTTAAGCTCAAATTTGAACATCTAAATCATATAATCAACGACGTGAACTACTGGTCCTGAATTCTACCATAATGGCCTACATTAGCGTAGAAGCTTTGCTTCTTTTTTTTTGGCACCTCTGAACCACCAGTCAATCTTTTTCTATTTTTCTGATAACTAACTACTGGCATATTAAAATTTAATAGTTATTTCCTACAACAATTCACCATTGCATAACATGTTTCTAATTGGCCACCGACCAGCATGACTAGATGTCCATCAAAGACCCAAAACACGTAAAAGAATCGATGATGGCATCCAAAACTTACAGCCCTTGAGGTTCCAGATTTTCTTTTTCACCTTTCAATCACCGTCAGACCATTAGCCTATCCAAAGTGAGTATGAGTTTTTTCTTATTCAGTTTAGAATATTTAACTCGTTTCTGATTAGCCAACGGACAACATGACTCGAGCCCCATATTCTACCCATAATGACATCCAGAACTTGCAGACTTTGGTTCCAAATTTCTTTTTCACTGAATCACCATTAAACCATCAACCTATCAGAATAATATTATGTTTTTCTCTTCAGTTTACAAACTAGGTAACTTGTTTCTAATTACCCAGAGGTCAGCATGACTAGAGCCCATCAAAGATAAAAATATGTCAACAATTCTATCCATAACGGACCCCAATATTCAGAAGCTTTGCCTTGTCAAAGTGAAATATCATGTTTTCCTTCTTTGGTATTAAAGTTGGGTAACTAGCTTCGAATTAGCCAGCAACCAGCATGACTAGAGTCCCATCATAGAACCAAAACACGTTTAGAAATCTACTCATAATGGCCTCCAATACTTAGAAGCTTATGTCGTTAAATTTGTATATCTTGTTTTTCTTGGTTGGTTACACTATCTGAATAACTAGTTTCTAATTAGCCAGCAGTAAGCATATCTAGAACCCCATTAAATGCATAAACATGTCTAAAATTCTACCCCATAATTCTCTCCCAAACTTAGTTTGTCTATTTCACGACCTTCTATTTTACCTATCCTACTTTTACGCCCCACAAAATTCTACAAAAGCAAAGGCTAAAAATTTTTACACACTCATTGTTGTTCCTTGTGCTGCCTACATTACACCCCTTGGGAGTGCGGTCTTTCCACGGACCCTGCATGAACGCGGGATGCTTTGTACACTGGGCTATCCTTTTTTTTTCATTTTTATTCCTTATAACGTGATCATATAAAAACGTGGAATACCACGATGCTTCTAGTGCTATATTTGTGAAAGATTCCTAGTATAGTTTGTTGTCATCAAAAGCAAGTATAATGCGTAGAGTCATTTAAGAAAATAACAAAAACTTAGCCCTCTAGCTACCAACACACCTAACAAAATAAAATCTAGAGGCTCCAATAATGTTGTTCAGTAACAATAAAGTTGCACTATAATAAAAGAAACATGGACAAGCAACTCAGAAGTGATTTATTCTCTATTTTTTTTCATCGATGTCCTCCACACTGAGTTTAAACAAAAGAATTACAAGTATCCAATGTTATGAAAAATAATTCCTGGCACATTCACTAATATTCCAAAAATAAACTGAAACGCAGTTTTTAGGGTTAGTACAAGATATAAAATCAAAAAAGCCTATTGACTACAACAATAAATTTCATTATATAACCTCAATAAACCAACAACACATACCTTCATTTTACTGACTTCCTTCAATCTAGTCTAAAAAATAATTAGTTGTATAACAAAAATTGAAGCTTTACCAGAACTTCATCATTTTCCAAAAAAAAAAAAAAATCAATACAATTTTTATCATAATCCATAATCAGCCTACCTCTCTATTTATCTCATCAATGTCCTCTACATTGAGGGTAAACAATAAGAATTACAAGCATCAAATGTCATCAAAAATAATTTCTTTCATTTATTCACTATCCCAAAAATTTTAAACTCAAACCCCATTTCACAGGGTTAGTACAATATGAAATCAAACAATATGATAACAAAATTCATCATATAACTGTATTGGTCAAAATTTGTATTGGATCTAATAGCTTTAATGGGCATGATCGAGACCTAAACCGACCATGGATTAATGATGAGGGGTCATATTAAGGAGGGTTAATGCCGAGGTCGAGTAGAGAACATGGAAAAATAACGGCAATAAAAACTTAGGATAGAGCCTTCGATTATACTTCTTAGGGTTTCTTAAGAATATCCCCTATAAATAGGAAGAGATAAAGAACAAAAAGGGGAATCTTCACTTTTCTGATAAGAGCACACTTGTAAAGATTGGCTACAAAAAATATATACAAAGCTTGTTTTGTCCACTGATTCTATTGTTCTAGATATACCTTTTCGTTCATAAGATCCAAGGGTCTTGTGTTCAACTCCATTTTATATTGTCATGCGTTGTTGTCAGGAAGAAGAGTCATGCAAGTCACCTAATATTTGGGTGACAAGTTCCTCCTTATTATATTTATTGCCATTATCTGCATCTATTCCACTCCTTGTTCATTGCATTCATTGACAATCATTGGGCACGGTTAATTGACATTTAATATTTTCGGACGCGGTCTTACATTATCTACACATTAAGTCTTCAGATCTAATGGTTATTATCTTAACTAGGATTCACCCTCCATCTTTCTATTAATTCGTTTTAAGAAAAGGTTAACACTTTTTTGGTAAAATAATTTGGTGCCGTCTGTGGGGATTTTCTAGTTAAAATTTTTAGTTTCTTTTAGATCTAAAAAAAATACACACACACAACAACCACCTTTTTCTCGTTCGCACAATCTAACAATGGCAGGAAAAGGAGAAGAAAGGCTAAAAGCCACAGTAGATGTCACTGCCAACCTCATGAATACCATCAACGAGGTTGATAGAGAAGACGATGAGAATGTAACGCCGAGCGTTACACCAGGACGAAGCGGCTCACCTCCCCCTCACGGTAGTGTAACCTTTTTACGTGAAAGGGGGGCTTCCACGTCCACAAATGAAAAAGCGCCACCAGCAGTGAAAAACTACTAGAGGCGTGGTTGACGAGTACTCTAAGAAACATCCTCGACAAACCCGTTCAAGGGGCGAGTCATGGAGTTGTACGAGAAGATGCTACAACAGCCGTCAACGAGCAACCCGCTCCTCTCCCAACATGTAACACTCACACTATTGTTGATGCAGGCAATGACGCACTTGCATCCATTCTGAAGAAGATGGAAGAAATGGAAAATTAAAACAACGTGCTCCGCGACCAGATGATGGAGCATCAAGAAAGGGTCGATAAGATACCGGGCGCCCCGAAACTCCTACCAAAACGAGACGTCGGCCAGTTCGTCGAACACCCGTACATCGAGGAGGCCACCCCATATGCCATACCCAAGACCTTCAAAATGCCACCGTATTTGATAATATATGATGGCACAACAGATCCCGAAGATCATATCATTCACTACGTCACAGCGGTGAAAGGCAACGACCTCTCAAAGGAACAGGTACCGTCAGTGTTGCTGAAGAAGTTTGGAAAAACTCTAACAGGGAGAGCCTTAACATGGTACTCACAGTTACCAGCACGGTCAATAACAATGTTCGAGGAAATGGCCGACAAGTTTGTCACCACCCACGTGGGGGCTAAGAAGGTAGAGGCCAGGGTGAATGATATATTCACCGTCAGAAAATCGCCCGGCGAGGGATTCAGGGACTTCCTTGCGCGATTCAATAGGGTAAGAATGAGCTTTCCAAACGTATCAAAAGGGATGGCAGTGGTAGCCTTCCAAAATGGATTGAATAGGAATAGGTCGAGGGCGACAAGAAAATTACTGAACAGACTCATGAAATATCACCCCACCACTTGGGAAGAAATTCACAACGCCTATTGCGCCAAGATGAGAGCAGACGAGGACGACCTCAACGGTCCAACTTAACAACTAACATAAAATCAAATGTAGTTGAGGAAAGATCGCCGCAATGACGGCCAAAGAGACCATTCAGGTCCACACCTCAACCGAGATAGGCACCAACCATATGTCAGGGCGGTCATCCCATTATCTCCTCGCCATACAAAAGGGACGTCCAGGCCACATACAGGGACTCAACGAAATGAAAGTGGTATGCCTCCACTCTTATCTGATCACAATTTTTGTGTTTCCCCTTCAAAAATAGTGTACGCACTAGAGAAGCTCGGCCAGAAGGTAAAGTGTCCGCAAAAGATGAAGTTCGACCCAAGTACCAGAAAGTCGAACGCCCTTTGTGAATTCTACCAGGAGCGAGGTCACAAGACCGAAGAATGCATAGCCCTGCGACAAGAAGTGGTGAACATGCTCCACATGAGCGACCGAGAAAGAGCCAACTTCGAGCGCGGACGAGAACAACACCAAGGCCCTCCAAAGCCGCCCTCCCCCGCCCGCACCATCCGAATGATCATCGGCGGAGGCGACGAAGCAACAATCAACCACGTTAAGTTCACCACCACACATAAACTGAAGTGGTCGATCACCCATGAACGGTATGATGACCTCGAAGACAGTATAATCTTCGATAAGTCAGATACCCACAGTTTGACTTTTCCTCACTTCGATGCTCTTGTGATTACTTTACGTATTTTAGATACTCATGTAAAAAGAATAATGGTAGATGACAGGAGCGGCGCGTGTATTATCCACCCTCGAGTTCTCGCATAAATGAGACTCGAGGACAAGATAGTACCACACTTATAACACTGACATGTTTTAACAATGCAGTTGAGCGTACCTCAGGATAAATAACGCTACCCGTCCTGGCCAAGGGCGTTACCCTAGAGACAACTCTCCATGTGATGAACCAGGACACATCCTACAACGACATCATAGGGCGACCCTAGATACATACCATGAGAGACATCCCGTCCAGCTTATATCAAATAATCAAGTTCCCTACTCCGTGGGGGATATTCAGCATCTGAAGCAAACAACGCACAACCAATAATGCTATCGCATCGCCCAAGACTGTACATACACTCAATAATTAAAGGGAACGGGCTCGGAAACATAGTAATTACCAAAGTCGGGGCCCGAACCCGACGAACAAAAAGATGTCATCAAGGACCCCGACATCGTGGAGGCCACGGGATCAATGGTAAAAGACCTTGAACTCATCCAAATAGACAACAACGACCACAACAAAAAGGCTTACATCGTCCATAAACTATCAGTTACAAGTAAATTTCATAAATTTTTAACTGACAATGTCGATCTATTCTCTTTCTCCCATGAAGATATGCCAGGTATCCTGAAAGACATTGCCACGCACAAGTTGAACGTATATCCATTCTACCCACCAGTACGACAAATAGGAAGAAAATTCAACGCCACAATCAACGAGGCCATCCGCGATGAGGTGGAAAAACTACTCACCAACGGCTCCATCAGAGAGTCCAAATACCCCCAATGGGTCGCCAACGTGGTCATGGTAAAGAAGAAAAACGGGAAGTGGTGCATGTGCGTGGATTTCACAGACCTAAACAAAGCATGCCCAAAAGACTCTTTTCCGTTACCGCACTTCGATCAACTCATCGACCCAACGGAAGGGCACGGGTTGCTAAGCTTCTTGGACGCCTACTCTGGATACAACTAAATCCTCATTAAGGAGGAGGACCAGGAAAAAACCACTTTCATAACTCATCAAGGGACGTACAGCTATAGAGTCATGCCACTTGGGTTGAAGAACGCAATGGAGACATATCAAAGGCTGGTCACCAAGATGTTCAAGGATCAGCTCGGCAAAACAATGGAAGTATACATAGATGATATGTTAGTCAAATCCAAAAGGACAGAAGATCATATCGGCCATCTGAAGGAGGCCTTCGACATACTAACGCGTTACGACATGAAGCTAAACCCCGAAAAGTGTGCCTTCGGCATAAGCTCGGGCAAGTTCCTCGATTTTCTAGTGTCGCAAAGGGGCATCGAAGTCAACCCCGACCAGATCAAGGCTATCGAAGGGATACTTGAAGTACTGACTAGCAAGAAGCAGGTACAAAAACTGACCACTGTATAGCCGCCATGTCGAGATTCATCTCACGATCCTCTGATAGATGCCACAAATTTTTCAACGTGCTCAAGAAAGACAATGGGCTCCAGTGGAATTCGGAATGCATCGAGGCCTTGAGGGAACTAAAGGCATATTTATCCTCACCTACACTACTCGCTAAAGCGAAACCCTATGAACGTCTCCTGACATACTTGGTCGTATCAGAGGTCGCAGTAAGTGCAGTGCTGGTCTGCAAAAACAAAGGTACGCAGTCTCTGATTTATTATATTAGCAAACCCCCGGTCGATGCCGAAACAAGGTACCTCCACATCAAAAAGTAGGCTCTGGCATTGGTCATAGCTTCACGAAAGCTTAGACCCTATTTTCAATGTCACTCCATCTCGGTGGTCACGACCTTCCCCCAAAAAACCATTTTGCATAAGCCCGAACAGTCGGAGAGGCTGGCCAAATGGGCCATAGAATTGAGCGAGCACGATATAACATATCAGCTGCGAACAGCGATAAAGTCGCAAGTACTAGCCTACTTCGTCGCTTATTTCAGTGCCAAAATAATGCCTGAAGTCGAGCAGGAAACTTCTCGTACCTCTCCCAACTTACCCGACCTATGGGTCCTATTCATCGATGGCACGTCTAACGCGTCAGGTTCTGGACTGGGACTCGTATTCGAGGTCCCAACAGGCGAAGTCATCTGCCAATCCATACGGTGCCCCGATATGACTAACAATGAGGCCAAGTACGAGGCTGTAATTGCATGATTAAAGTTATCCCTCAAGTATGGAGCACGATGAGTCGTTCTTCGATGCGACTCATAACTCGTCATCAACCAAGTCATAGGGATTTTCCAAATCAAGGAGCAGAGGCTACAAAAGTACCAGGCAGAAATTCATAAATTACTGCCAGAATTCGACGAATGCCAACTCGATCAAATACCTCGAGCTCGAAACATCGAGGCAGACGGCCTCACCAATTAGCAGTAGCAACCAAAAACATAAGTGGAAAAGAAAACGTGGTCACCCACCTCCGCTCATCAATAGACCAACTTGAGGTACACTTTGTAAGCTTGACTTGGGACTGGTGCAACCGTATTGTAACATATTGTAGGAGGGAGTACTCCCGTCGGACAAAAAAGAAGCCAAAAAGCTTTGAATGCAGACGGCCAGATACAACATCATCAACAACGACCTACACAAAAGAACGTTTGGCGGTCCCTTGGCAAAATTCCTAGGACCGAACCAAACAAGACGCGTCCTTGAGGAAGTACACGAAGGCCACTGCGGTGCCCATACCGGCAACCGAGCCCTCGTCAGATGCCTCATACGAGCAGGCTATTATTGGCCCACCATGAAGAAAGAAGTCGCCAACTTCGTCAAAAAATGTGAACAATGCTAGAAATACGCTCATATGATACACCAAGCGGGAGAGCGCCTCCACTCAGTCACATCGCCATGGGCATTCATCAAATGGGGAATGGACATCGTTGGACCACTTCCAGTAGGACGAGGTAATGTACGTTTCCTTTTGGTTTTAACTGACTATTTTTTGAAATGGGTAGAAGCAGGTGTGTTCTCCCAAATACGCAAATAGGAAGTTTTCACATTCATATGGAGGAACATCATATGTCGCTTCGACATCCCCAAAGAAATCACTTGTGATAACGAACCACAGTTCACCGGGAAAAAGACCACTGAATTCTTCGAAAAATGGCACATTAAACGAATACTCTCCATGCCATATCACCCTGCAGGCAACGACCAAGCCGAATCCTCCAACAAAAAAATACTAAACATCATGAAGAAGAAACTCGAAGACGCCAAGGGACTATAGCCAGAACTACTACCAGAAGTGCTATGGGCATACAGCACCAAGCCAAAAACAAGCACAGGAGAAACGCCATACTCACTAGTCTATGGGACTAACGCAGTGATACCAGTCGAGGTCGGGGAACCAAAATTGAGATACTCCAATGAGAGCGGACCAAGCAACGATGAGAGCAGATTGCAAGACCTCGACGAATCAGAGGAGCGGAGAGATATGGCTTACATAAGAATGATAGCCCAAAAACACCAAGCAAAACGGTGTTACAACAAAAAGACCAAAGTCAGACCACTCAAAGTTGGGGACTATGTACTCAAGGCCAAAACACAGGCGAGCAAAGACCTAAGAGAAGGCAAACTAGAAACTAATTGGGATGGACCATACAAAATCACAGCAGCAGCAATCAAAGGATCATTCCAGCTAGAAACAATGGAGGGAAATCTTACTACCAAACAATTGGAACGTCACCCACCTCAAGTACATCAACTTTTGAAAACGGACGTCCTCCAAGTCGTACTCTTTTTCCCTCACCCTGGTTTTATCCCGATTGGATTTTATTAGGGAGGTTTTTAATGAGGCGACGAAGGGGATGTCTCGAAGTTCAAGTATGTGATTCATCACTCCTTATATTGACTACTACTCCAGGTCAAACGATGAAGGGACTAGATAGGCTGGAACTTCTCAAATGTATGTATAGAACAAACAGAAACATGTATTATTCTCCAATGAATGAATAAACAAAGCAACATGCATCATTTTTGCTCAACTCCACCAAATCATTCTACATTCTACACTTTACATTCTACCTCGCTCGAATTACTTTACATTCGACCTTGCTCGAATTAATTTACATTCGACCTCACTCGAATTACTTTACATTCGACCTCGCTCGAATCAATCAAATCTCGACCTCATTCGGGCTAAATCACATCCAACCTCAAGTCGGTCTACGCTTGACCTCGCCAAAATCAACATCACACAGCAAACAAAAAAGAGAACGGCAATCCGAAAACACATAGCAAAAAGGTGATTGTTCCATTTCAATTGTTGTATTACAGTACTTTTGACAAAAGGCTCGGGGATGCCCTCACAAAAATAGAAAAACAAACAAAAATTAAGTACAAAGGCTTCATGTTGCATCATCCCCATCATCATACACTTCATCGTACCAAGGATCAGAGGCAAGACCATCCACGACATCGTCATCATCGTCCATGCTGGGCGTACCAGGATCATAACCATAAGCTTCACGAGTTGCCCGTGCCTTGACGCGAACGCCTGCAACCTCTTCCTCAAAAACCTTCCCGGCAGCCCTCAAAGACTTGTGCATATCAAGTTGGGCCTCAGTGTGAACCCACATCTCGTATAACTCCCGTGATACACTTGGATCTGCAGAAGCTTGAGAAGTAGACACTTGGGCCAGCTTTTCCTTCTCGGCCTTCAAGATGACGACCTGCTCATTCAACCCAGAAAACTCCCCCTCTAAATTCCCAACCTACTCCTCCAACCTCGCCACCTTGAGTGCAAACGTCTCTGCCTCACTAGCTCGCTCGGACCTACAAACGCGCAAGGCACCCGCCAAAGCTGCTGTCTCCGCCACTGCGTCCATCCCGGTCCTATCATCTAGATTCAACTTTACAACCCTGGTGCTCAATTTCTCCCTCAAGTCGGTGGCCCTGGCCTCGCTTTGTTCGAGCTCGACCTTCAAGGACGCCACTTGTTCCTGGAGATCTGCATTCTCGTCCATTACCCCTTTACTCAATTCAAGTTCATCTTCCTTAGACCTCAGTGTCTCTTCCAGCACACTGCATCGGCCAATGGCTCTCATGATCTCCTCGTCTTTCACTTTCAGTTCTTCGTCCTTCCTCTCGATCTCATCGCGCAACACTTGGAATTGGCCATAAATAGGAAGAGATAAAGAACAAAAAGGGGGATCTTCACTTTTCTGATAAGAGCACACTTGTAAATGTTAACTACAAAGAATATATACAAAGCTTGTCTTGTCCACTGCTTTTATCGTTCTAGATATACCTTTTCATTCACAAGATCCAAGGGTCTCGTGTTCAACTCCATTTTATATTGTCCCGCATTGTTGTCAGGAAGAAGAGTCATCCAAGTCACCTAATATTTAGGTGATAAGTTCCTCACTATTACATTTATTGCCATTATCTGCATTCATTCCACTCTATGTTCATTGCATTCATTCCACTCTATGTTCATTGCATTCATTGACAATTATTGGGAACGGTTAATCAACATTTAATATTTTCGGACGCGGTCTTACATTATCTACGCATTAAATCTTCAGATCTAGTGATTATTATCTTTAAATAGGATTCACCCTCCATCTTTCTATTAATTCATTTTAAGGAAAGGTTAATACTTTTCTGGTAAAACAATAACCTCAATAAACCAACCATATATCCCTTAACTTTCCTGTCATCCTCCAATTTAATCTAAAGCAATAGTATAATCAAAATTGTAACTTCAAGAAAACTCCATCATTTCCACACAAAAAAAATTAATTAGAATTTTTACCCTTACGCCCCTGCTATAGCCGGCGGTGCTGCAGTATAACCATCCCCCTCCTTTTCATTTCCTTCCATCTGCTGACTAAGCTGCAACTGCTTATTCTTCTCAAGTGTATTTTCAACTTCAGGTGGCATATACTTCTCGTCGTGTTTATCCAACACTTCCGTAGATGCAAAATAGCTATCCCCGACCCTCGCCTTTTTCGTCACCACTAACTTCTTCTCACTCAAAATCCCACTCTCTTTCTTCTTCATCTCCTCCGTAAACGGCTTAACAAACCCTTCGACTACAACAGAATGTCCTTCCCTAAAAATATCGGGCAACGACCCGTCATACTTAACCAAAATATCAGTAACCAAATCAGTAATCACAAATTCCATTTCAGGTGAATTAGGGATTGGTGTTACACTATTTTCTAATACTAATCCGCCGAGTCTGAATTTTGATTTTGTAGGGTTTTGTGAGTGTTGTGATAGTGCGTTTATAGGTGTTACGTAAAATACAAGTTGATCTTGGAATTGGTTAAGAACTATTACTATGAATCCAGCTATGCAGCTGAATGTGATGGCGTAGGTCCATAAACGGCGGGTTTGAAGTTGTCAGGCTCGGTCTCCGATATTGGGTCGGGCTAATCTATAGGATTTAGCGGGCCGGGAGAGTGTGGAGAAGGATCGAAGGGTGAAAAGGAGTTGGTTAGGGTTAAAACGGGAGAAATTTAAGGGTTGTAGTGGAGGAGTGAAACTAAAGGGTGGGATTTGGGGAGAGTGGTGGTGGTTGTGGCGGCGCCGCCAGTAGTGACGGCGGAACAAAGGAGACGGGAAGCTAGACGAGAAGCTAAACGAGAAGTGAGATTTAAAGCCATTGAAAATTATTAATTTTTGGTGGAATTTCTCAAAAGGAGAGGAAATTGGGGTTATAGGGTTTAAAGAAATTTGTAAAGTTGTTAGCTTTAGAAGAATGTAGAGGGTGGCAAAAAGGAGAATTTAGAAGAAGAGCATGCGGTCAAAGAGGTTGCAATTTAAGCCTATATTTTTTGTTCTTAAATATCTATTACCATTACTACCTATTACTTCTTCTTTTGCTTCGATTATCTTATTATTTTATTATTTTTCTTCGATTATCTTATTGTCTTATTATTTTGCTTCGGTATTTTATTATCATGTTGTTATTCTTGTTTCATTTTCGTGACTTCCACAATGTCGTATTTCTTTACAATACAATACTCTTGTGACCAGTAGCAAAGCTAGAAAAAATTTCAAGGGTGTTCAAACTTGAACAAGAAAAAAATTCCCCAACAAATAGGTGCATCGAAAATTTTAAACAAAACAACGTGATATCGAGCTAAATTATACATGTAATAGTATGAACAATTGGATAAATCCTGAAGTCATCAAAAAGAGATTATAGTTGTACTCAACGAGGCTTCTATCTCTTGAAATTTTTTTATAATAGACTCATTATAAATAGTACTAAATACTTCTCTTTCTACATAAGGCACTATGCAACCGCCTAAAAATTCATCATCCATTCGACTCCGCAAGTCATTCTTGATAAACTTCATTGCTGAGAATGATCTTTCAACGGTTGCAATGGCAACAGGCAGAAGCAACGCAAGTTTCACTAAGAGGAATACACGAGGATAAACTGAATGCTTCTTTGTCTTAACTAATCTTTTTGAAAGTTCAGAAAACCAATTTAGATCGGAGAACCTTTCATCAAAATTCGGAATATCAATAATGTAACTTGCAAGCTGATTCTCAAGAGCACTCATCCTAAATTCATCAAAGTCATCAAGATACAATTCAGTCATTTTCATTATTTTTATAATATCAAAACTTGAAAATGAGTCAATTGGATTCAAACAAGCAACTCCATGAAGCAAATCGGTCGTCACTTCATCAAAACGATCGTTAAGTTCTTTAAATAACCAATCAATAACTTTACAAAACACTTCAACACGATAATGATGAAAGACAGTATGATCAGTAGTTTGCTTGTCTAGTTGTCTTTAAAAAGAATTGTACTGCAACAAAAATTGTGGAACGAGGAGTTCGAACTTGCGCCCTCTGAGGCGTTTTGGCCACCCTTTGCCACTAGGCTATGCCTCTTCATTGTTGCAATGGTGTTCAATTTGTATTACATATAAGTAAATTCTAATATTTTATTTATATACACAGTATTATTTTTCGACGAAGGGTGGTCAACTCATTGTACCTTTGCCCCTGCTTGTGACGCCCCGGTGAGGAGGTGTGAGAGGTTGACATTGGAGGGCCTACAGAGAGGTAGAGGCAGCCAAAGAAGAGGTGGGGAGAACTGATTAGGCAAGGCATGACGCAACTTCAGTTGACCGAGGACATGACCCTTGATAGGAAGGTATGGAGGTCGATGATTAGGGTAGTAGAGTAGGTCGTCTTGAGTGTTCATAACAGTAGTATTGGCACGCAGTCTCAGAAGCGGATCCAGAATTTTAATTTTATAGGTTCAACATTTACGGTCCT
This sequence comes from Nicotiana knightiana, assembly GCA_005239525.1. Taxonomy (NCBI): domain Eukaryota; kingdom Viridiplantae; phylum Streptophyta; class Magnoliopsida; order Solanales; family Solanaceae; genus Nicotiana; species Nicotiana knightiana. The sequence continues at coordinate 68,438 of ML424744.1, forward strand.
TAGTATTGAACCTATTATATTTTTAAAGTTATGGGTTCAGACTCATTATATGTTGCAATTTTGGTGAATTTTTACAATAAATTTATACTCCGTATCAAAAGTACTAGGTTCAGATGAACTCGGTACTATAACACTACATACGCCTCTGCGCAGTCTCGCTTTCTTTTGGTAGTAGGTTTTATGACTAACCGTTGTTTTCTTTCATTGTTGATCACATTACTATCTTATTGTTTTTATTCTGCTTTTATATGGCTTTTTGGTATTGTCCCTTCTTGTCTATATTTTTATTAATGTGGTGCTTATGCTTTCATGAGCCGAGGGTCTATTGGAAACAAACGCTCTATCTTAACAAGATAGGGGTAAGGTCTACGTACACACTACCTTCCCGAGACCCCAGATAATACTGGGTATGTTGTTGTTATTGTATAATACTCTTGTAACAATATTTTTCTTGAACCAAGAGTCTATCGAAAATAGTTTCTTTATCTTCACAAAATAGAGATAAGGTATTATATACACTACCCTTCACGTACCAAATTTATGGAATTAGATTGGGGAGATCAGTCGTAATTGTTGTTGCATAACAATTTTTCCAAAATTCATCTACCGTATAACAATTCATATATTACTCATTATCACCTAAACAAGTAACTTTTCCATAAACTTGTCTCCAAACCAACATCTCGGAATGTGTATCTTAAATGGCTGAAGATATGTCCTTTAGTTATGCCAAAATAATGATGAAGAGTTATAGAATTTAAAGAATTGACGAGCTTTTGTTCTTGCCTTCTTTCCTTTAAAATGTTTCTATTGATGCCATGTGTAAATTGTATATCTTCAATAACTGAATTTGTCCTCTAATTATTCCAAAATAATAATACAGAAATTTAAAAAATGGCGAGATTTTGCTCGTCTTTTTCTTTTCATGTCTTCATTAATGCCACGAGTCAAATGTGTATCATCAATGACTGAAATTTCTTCTTTAATTTTGTCCCAAAATAATGATAAGGAACTTTTTAAAATAGAATAAAATCTGGCGGGTCTTTAAAACGAGGCAAGTTTACAGATAGTCAATCTCAAGAATGTTATTTAAAGATTAGTCAGTACTTATAGCCTGTTTGGTTAAGCTGGAGAAATCAGCTTATTTTAAAAAACTGCTTTTTCCAAAAGTGTTTTTGGAAAAAATATTTTTGAAGAAAAGCAATTTGTGTTTGATTAATCACTCTGAAAATCACTTTTGAACAATAATTTGTGTTTGACCAAACTTTTCAAAAAGTACTTTCACGTATCAAATTACGAATAAGGACATGAATAGATTTACTTAATAATTAATATTATAAGTAAATAAATTATCTTTAAAATTTTGTTATTACAGGCAATAATTAAATCTTTTCATTTTATTTAAGTAAAATATGAAAATAAAATTTAAAAGTACTTAATTCTTTTAATATAAGTTAAATATGTTAAAAATCATTCAACAAATATAATAGCATTAACCCCTAAAGTCACTATATATTAGAAAGCTATCCTAAAAATAATAAGAAATATTTATACATTAAAATCATAAGTATTATGTTTAATGATTATTTTGATATATACTATATTTTTTTAAGGGTATTTTTGGTAAGAAGAAAAATTAAAATTGCTTCTGCTTCTGCTTATGGGAAGAAACTATTTTTTTCTGCTTCTCACATACCGCTTCTACTTCTTCCCAAAAGCACCTTTTACTCCAAAAAAAGCTTGGCCAAACACCTTAAGTTAGGGGAAAAAAGCACTTTGGGCCTCTTAGGAAGCTTGGCCAAAACAGACTATTACTTTGTCCTGAAAAATTGAACTGAAAAACTGAAATTCAGGACGCACTGGCTAATTCCTAAATAACAACCCTTTTAGAGTGGTTACCTTGTGTCATTTCTACACCTAAAAGGCTAAAACACACCTAGAAATCTATCCCTACAATCAAATGCATTGTAGATTTAGAAGATGCAGGTTGCAAAAGAGATTTAAATGAATTATAACCTAAGGCGGCAAACCAAAAAATAAGATGATATAATACATGTCAAAAAAACAAGTAAGGACTATAGTAAGCATCAGTTCCTAAGGCCAACACCAAAGTGAAATCTCCCAGTCCTCTGGTCATTGAAGGCATACTCCAGTCTTAGAGGTCCTAATGGCGAGTCTACGCGAATACCAACTCCACATCCATATCCACTTCCAGGTTTTCGCCTTGGTCCAGCAGGATCACCTGTTAAGGAAAAACAATATTGAATTAAAAGCATGCCAAAGTGTAATACATGTCAAATCCCCAGATTTAAACTGACTTGAGTAGAGTGCTTGTCAATAGAGCCTTAGTCAAGTAGATAAATTTTGATACTGAGATTAAATAGACAATTAGTTTAAAATTCCCTTCATGTTTGTGAATTTAGTTTATGTTGCTTACAAAGGTGCCAAATGGGCTGATTCGACTGAATTTTGACGGATCAAAATGGGCTGAGTTAATAAATTGGAGGGTCATGAAGCTGCCAAAGCTTGAGCGGGTTTGACAGGTCACATTTTCATGACCTAATTTTGCCGCTCCTAAGTTGCCTATTATCCCACAAGTATGGATGCTTATTCTATCAATCTGGTCGCAGTTAGACTAGTCCTGCCATCAGAACATTGTAGTATACTCTGGATACTTACCTTTGAGCAAAAAAAAGTTATCTTTTTTTTTTTGTGTGTGTGTGTGTG